>CM053028.1:13019224-13136724 GCA_028564925.1 Lithobates sylvaticus
ATTTGAGGGGGCTGTGCTTATTATGAGCACAGACCCCCCCCCCCCCTGACAGGGAGAGCCGCCGATCGGCCCTCCCTGTCAGCGCGAACCGAGGAAGTACCGGTGTTCTATCACCAAGTGTCCGGCTGTCACTAGGTGTCCGAAGTGTACTGCGCATGCGCAGCGCATGCGCAGTACGGAGCATGAAGATGTTCGGAAATTTTCGGAAGATGAACGGCGCCTGCGCCGTGAGTCGAGGAGAAGCCCCCACCATCCAAGCGGACATAGGGTTAGTCAAACTTAGAGGGCCCCTCGCGGGCTCGCTTCGCTCGCCACGCTTCGGGCACGGCCTCGCTGCGCTCGGCACTTTTATATTCTAACTCTATGTCCACTTGGATGGTGGGGCTTGAAAGTGGACTCACGGCGCAGGCGCCGTTCATCCTCGGCAATTTCCGGAATCTGGGTGTCCTGTGTACTGCGCATGCGCAGTACACCTCGGATACTTCGTGATGGGGGACTGGTAATGATACAACACCGGCACTTCCTGGTTCACGCGATGATCAGCTGTGATTGGTCACAGCTGATCATGTGGTAAGAAGCCTCTGACAGAGGCTTGTTATGACGATCGGAAATGCGGCATTTCAGACTGACACGCCACACTCGCGATCACCGCGCTGCTCGCCCCTACGGGCGCGACCCGGCATGTTATCAATCTGGACGTCATATGACGCCCAGTCAGGATAACAGAAAAACTTCCTGGCTGTCAATCTGCTATAGGCCAGGTGGGAAGTGGTTAAAGGACACTAAAGAGATACATAGTAACGCTGTGTTCCTGTATCCACTTCCAGTCCGGGACTTTTCTGCCACTTTTTGTTTACATGAAACAATCAGTATTTTTTTGCTAGAAAATTACTTGGAACTCCCAAATAATACATTTTTTTTTAAGGCAGAGGCCCTAGAGAATAAATTGGTGGGTGCTGCATTTTTTTTAATCACACAGTATTTGCGCAGCGTTTTTTTTTTTAAACGCAATTTTTTTGGAAGAAATACACTTTTTTTAAATTTCAATGCAAAAAAAAAAAATAACACAATACATAACCAAAAATTCTTTGTAAAATATAAAAGATGTTGTATGTAGATACCCAAACATGTCACGCTTTAAAATTGCGCACGCCCGTGCAACGGCAACAAACGACCTAAATTTTACTATCTCTAGGCAACGCTTTAAAAGCCTTTACAGGTTACCACTTTAAATTTATAGAGGAGGTCTGGTGCTGGAATTATGTGATGTTCGCGCCGATACCTCACATGTGTGGGACGATCGCTGTTTGCGTGCGTGCGGGACCAACATGCCTGTTCGCCTTAGATTGCAAGCTTGGGGGACGGGTGAGCTTTCAATTTTTTTTTTTAATTATTAATTAAAAAAAAAAATTTTTATATTATTAATTTATTTATTTTTTATGTTTACGCTGTTGCTTAATATTTTTTTTTAGCACTTTTATTGCTGTCACAAGGAATGTAAACCTCCTTGTGACAGCAATAGGCAGTGACAAGTCCTCTTTATGAAGGGATCGGGGGGGTCTATAAAACCCCCAAATTCCTCCTCTGCCCTTAAGATCTGCGTTTTTTAACCGCTTCCCGACCGCCCACTGCATATATACGTCAGCAGAATGGCACGGGCAGGCAAAAGCACGTACCTGTACGTCCCCTTTAAATTACCTGCCCGTGGGTTGCGTGCACGCCGCCATCGGCGCGCTCGCGACCCGGTCGGGAGCTCCGTGACCCCGGCCGCGGGACCAGCGGACCCGATCGCCGCTGGTGTCCCGCGCTCGGGTCACGGAGTTGAAGAACAGGGAGAGGTCTGTGTAAACATACCTCTCCCCGCGCTTCCTACTCTGCCTGTCATTGATTGGCTGTTCCCGGTCATCGGGAAAGCCGATCAATGACGTCAGACGTCAGCCCCGCCCCCCTAATGTAAAAAAACACACACGTCACAGCTCATAACCCCTCCCCTCCCCCTAGTGGTTAACCCCTTCACTACAACTGTCATTTATACAGGAATCAATGCATTTAAATAGCATTGATTGCTGTATAAATGACAATGGTCCCAAAAATGTGTCAAAAATGTCTGATGTGTCCGCCATAATGTCGCAGTCACAATAAAAATCGCTGATCGCCGCCATTACTAGTAAAAAAAAAAATATTAATAAAAATGCTATAAAACTATCCCCTATTTTGTAAACGCTATAACTTTTGCGCAAACCAATCAATAATCGCTAATTGCCATTTTTTTAACCAAAAATATGTAGAAGAATACGTATCGGCCTAAACTGAGGAAAAAAAAAGTTTTTTTATATATTTTTTTGGGGATATTTAGTATAGCAAAAAATAAAAAATATATATATTTTTTTAAATTTGTCGCTTTTCTTTTGTTTATTGCGCAAAAAATAAAAAACGCAGAGGTGATCAAATACCACCAAAAGAAAGCTCTATTTGTGGGGAAAAATTATAACAATTTCATTTGTGGTACTGTGCTGTATGACTGCGCAATTGTCATTCAAAGTGCGACAGCGCTGAAAGCTGAAAAATGGCTTGGTCAGGAAGGGGGTGAAAATGCCTGGTACTGAAGGGGTTAAAGAATTTTTCCGAATATTTGAAAATTCGTAAATTCAAAAATTCGAAAACCCGAAAATTTGAAAATCTGAGATAATAACTAACTAATAATAACTTAAGTATTACTAACTATTCAATTCTATGTATTGGAATTTCCTTTCGAATTTGACTGTTAGTGAACGTAACAAATACGAATTTATCCGAAGTTACAAATTATCCGAAATAACGAATGCCGCATCTAAACAAATGAAACTGAACAAATTAATAATAATAAATAACAATAATAATACAAATGTGGACTGAAAACCCAGACAAATGCTTCAAAAACCCGGACTGTCAGGTTGAATCCCGGACAGGTGGTCACCCTAGGACTGATGCATTGACCTGTCCTGTCAAGGAAGAGAACCTGTCTAAAGCTGGTCATATATTCCCCCATTTACAGTGAATGGGGGAACCCTCCCCACTGAGCTATTGTATCCTGACAGCAGGGAGACTCCTCCTCTGTTAGAATACACAGATCAGCGCTGCAGCCTATTGCCTGCAGTGCTGATTGAACGGCCCTGATCTGACAGGGCAGTTGAACAGAGTCGATCGATATTTCAGTGGCTACACATGGTTTGAAATTTGACCGTTCCCTGCTGAATAGGCCAGATTTCCACCTATCTTTGGCCACCTTAAGATTACACAGACCTTCTGGGGGGTTAATAGTAGCAGCCAATAATTCGGTGTTGTAGTGATAATATAATAGAGATGAGAGGGGATGAGAACTGGAGATCATTATCTGCAGATTTGCACACTGACTAGACGTGTCTAATTTATTAGCGTCCAGCTGAGAACTGCAATTAATTAGGCCAATCAGAGTCCCCGGCTGCGTCATCTGAATACCCCGGAGACCTCCCCTCATTATCACTTGTCACCACTGAGATCTGCACTGCCAGACTCCAATATGGCCGAACCATGTGATCTCCTGTATTAGTTTTAAGCCAAGTTTTCCTATTGTTCTCATTGATTATTTAATTATTATTTATTTATTAATTAATATTATTTATTAGTATTATTAATGGTTATTATTTTGTTATTGTTTTTATTGATTATTTTATTATTATTATGTTATTGTTCTCATTGGTTATTTTATTATTATTATTTATTATTATTATTATTACTATTATTATTATCATCATCATTTATTTTGCTATTGTTCTCATGGATTATTTAATTATTATTTATTTATTAATTAATATTATTTATTAGTATTATTAATTATTATTATTTTGTTATTTGTTCTTATTGATTATTTTATTATTATTATTATTATTATTATTATTATCATCATTTATTTTGCTATTGTTTTCATGGATTATTTAAATATTATTTATTTAGTAATTAATATTATTAGTATTATTAATTATTATTATTTTTTTATTGTTCTTATTGATTATTTTATTATTATTATTTTGTTATTGCTCTCTTTGTTTATTTTATTATTATTATCATCATCATCATTTATTTTGCTATTGTTCTCATGGATAATTTAATTATCATTTATTTAGTAATTAATATTATTTATTAGTATTATTCATTATTATTATTTTGTTATTGTTCTCCTTGATTATTTTATTATTATTTTGTTATTATTCTCATTGATTATTTTTTATTATTATTATTATTATTATTATTAACATCATCGTGTATTTTGATACTGTTCTCATGGATTATTTAATTATTATTTATTTAGTAAATAATATTATTTATTAGTATTATTTATTATTATTATTTTGTTATTGTTCTCATTGATTATTTTATTATTATTATTTTTTTATTATTATTATTAATAATATTATTATTTATTTTGTAATTGTTCTCATTGATTATTTTATTATTATTATTTTTGTTATTGTTCTCATTGATTATTTTATTATTATTTATTATTATTAATATTATTTATTAGTAATATTAATTATTATTATTTTGTTATTGTTTCATTGATTATTTTATTATTATTATTTTGTTATTGTTTTTATTATTATTTATTATTATTAATATTATTATTATTTATTTTGTAATTGTTTGTATGAATGATAAAAAAAATGACTTATTAAAGCGGAGCTCCACCAAAAAGGGGAATCTCTGCTTATCTGTCTCCCCCCCCCTCCGGTTCCACATTTGGGGGGGGGGTACCTGGCTCCCACTTCCGGGTGATCTTGCCGCAGCCCCCCTCCTCCTTCCCCTCCCTGCCGGGCCATTGAGAAAGCAAAAGCAATTTATTGCAACTTACTGGCCCTTAGTTGTGGTGGCTGCATTAGTTTTCATTTTGCAGGCTTTTTCCCCCCTTTATTTTCACTTGGTGATCCTGCCAGTAAGATACTTCCTGTGCTAGGGTGACAAAACTCACTGACTGCACACTATGAGGGGCAGCACTGTTCCCTCAGAACTCTCTGCTTGAACTACAAGCATCCCCCCTCTCCCTATCTCCATTACAAAAGGGAGGATGGGGTTTTGTAGAACTGCGAATGTTGATAACATTGTATTTTTCTGTACTTGCTTGAAAAGTGAAAACAAATGCAGCCACCACATCTAAGAAAAGGTAAGCTGTACAATTTGAAAAACAATTGTTCTTCGATTTTGATATACTTTGTATTTTTATTTTTATTAAAAAATGATATACTTTATATATATTGAATTTTTAAATTGTGATGTAGCAATGTGGACTACAAGTGCGGTGATCCTTCGTTGTTTCTGTATATCCTGTTGTCCCTCTAGTGTCCAGTATCACTATCTGACATCATATTTGTGAGCCAAACCAAAGGCATTATGGGATTGGTAGTTCCTCAGAATGGCAATTTTTTCCGCATGACTATTCACCTGGACTACATATCCCAGGGATCTTTGCTATCATCAGAGAGATTTTTGGGAGGAGCTATAAAAGAAGCCATAGACCCGCCCCAAGTTTTCTCTTCCTCCTGGGCCTCGTGCGTGACAGACCTCTCCGCGCAGCGAGGTCGCGGCATACCGCGCGCGGTACAACATTCCAACCCGGACGAGAGGGGCCTAACACTGCTTGTTGTTCGTCAGACATCCATCCAGCACCAGCAGACCCGCTGCAGAGACATTGCTCCAGTTGCTGCTGTCCAGAAGGCATTGAATCGCCCTGGTCATTGGTGAGAGGGCAATTGCCCACCTTTGCAAACCTTTTCTTATTACTTCACTAGGACACTGTGTACAGACAGCTCTACCTTGGGAATGCTTTACTACACTTATCTTTGAACACTGTACATCGACATCTTTCATTTCAAGAAATACCATTGGCTTTTTACTGCACCTTATTGGATATAGTAAATGAGCTCCAACTGCCGGTGAAGACCATCAGGCCTGCAACGTGGACATTGCTACTTAAAGGGCCCTCATATCATTCCTATTAAACTTGATCTCTCGTTAGAATTATAGGTTGAAAAGGCTGGCCTGAGTTCCCACTTTAGAGGTTTTGCCAGAATTAATGCTTAACTCTTGCTTATCCTTTCAGGTTATGTTCCAGTGGTATTCTTTTGTACATACGTATATATAATATACTGTTACAACCCAAAATATCTTAACTTGTGTTATTGTAGAGGAATTCCTCTGCTGAGCTGTAACTGTTACCCAAAGCTCAGTGGATCTATTACCTCCTCTGTGTAACTATATCCTGTTTGAGTTATTTCAGTAAACGTTAGTTAGTAGTAGTTAGTAGTAGTTGTTTGACTTATAACTTTAAGGTGGTGAAAAGATGTCTGAACCGAGAGTCAGCTGGGTTGGAATGTTCACAAGATCATAGCGGTGCAGATGAGCAGGTAAATCCAAGCAATCCTCAAGGGGGTTATGCTACATTTGGGGGCTCCTCCGGGGGGGCAGGCCGAAATACCTTGTTGATAGGCACCAACACCAACCTTGTGAGGAGGCTACTCACTCCACTGGCTTTGGAGGGTGCCCCAGTAGGGAAGATTCATCCTCAGCCGAGGCAGGCATTCCAGCGAGTGTTGTAGGAGAAGAAGGAGTAGGAAGACTGTGGCGATTGGATACCCATGAAAGGGTGTCGAAGCCTGGTGAGAGGGCATGTCTGAAAGCCATGGGTAAGTTGTCGTGGGACCAGCCAGGACTTTACGTGATGGTGGAAGCTGATTCAGCAGAGGAGGAGGTTGGAATAGAACTGGTCCCGGAGCTCATACCCACTAGGGCCTTACTAAGATGTGGGGGGCCGAATTGCTGTCAGTGTGAGGAACGTCACTGATCACCCAATCAGCCTGAACCCCCCGAGTTGGTGATTGGGAAAGTGAGTGCTGCCACCCCAGTGGCGGGGGATGAGCTAGTTCAGAAAGGAGATGGAAGGAGGACTACCGTCCACTGCCCAAATCTGCCCTCTGGCTGGGAGGAGAGGATCAAAGCTCAAATAGCCCAATGGGAGAAAATGTTCTCCAAAAATGACTTTGATGTGGGCTGTGCCAGGGGTGCTCAACATAGAATTCGGCTAACTGAAGATAAGCCTTTTTGTTAAAGGGCCAGGCGGATTCCCTTGTGGGATCTGGAGGATCTCAGAGAACAGTTGGCTGAACTGAAGAGGTCAGGGGACATCCCATAGCCGGAGCCCTTATGCTTCCCCAGAGCCCTTATGTTTTCCGGAGCCCTTATGCTTCCCCGATTGTGGTAGTGAGAAAGAAGAATGGGTCCCTCCGGATGCGACTACCGATCCTTGACCAAAAGACTATCCCAGGTCAGTACACAACCCCCGCATAGAAAAGGCCCTGCAATGCTTATCAGGGGCTAAATGGTTCAGTGTGCTGGACCTAAAGAGTGGACACTAATGCCGCGTACACACGAAGGGACTTTGTCCGCCGGACCTAGTCCAGCGGACAATCCACCGGACTTTCCAGCTGGGCTTCGGCAGACTTGAAAGCGAACGGACTTGACCACACACGATCACGCTAAAAGTCCGGCGGTTCACGCGATGACGTACAGCACATACGACGGGACTAGAAAACTAAAAATACTAGAAAAATACTTGCTACTGAGCATGCGTCCTTTTTGGTCCGCCGGACCATATTACAGACGGCCGTATTGTCCGCCGGACTGTCAAGTCCAGCGGATAATTTTAAAACAAAACTTAAAACCTAGTCCGCCGGACTTTTTGGAAAAAAAGTCAGTCGAAGGCCCACACACGAGGGGATTGTCCGCCGGACTCGAGTCCAGCGGATAATCCCGCGGGATAGTCCCTTCGTGTGTACGCGGCATACCAGATACCATGCATCTGGATGACGAGGAAAGACGGCCTTCATCAGCCCCCTGGGTTTTTTTCAAGTTTGACTGAATGCCACAAGGATTGACAGGGGCTCCTGCCTACCTTCCAGAGACTGATGGAGAACACTGTGGGTGATATGAATTTGGTAGAAGTGCTAGTGTATCTTGATATCATCATGTTCGGCAGAACATTGGGGGAGCATGAAGTTCCGTTGGAGAAATTTTTCCAACGATTACATATCCAAGGGGCTGAAGCTGTCGCCAGAGAACTGCCAATTCTACCAGACTTCGGTCACGTATCTTGGTCACGTATCTTGGGCATGTAGTGTCAGCCGAGGGAGTCGCTACTGATCCCCAGAAGTTGGAAGCTGTTACTTCCTGGCCTTGCCCGAACACCGTCACTGAGTTGAGGTAGTTTCTGCTCTTGCTATAGAAGATTTGTGAAGAACTTCTCACAGATTGCCCCGCCGTTGGTCAAGCCTTTACAGAAACAAACAGAGGGGGATCAGCAGAAAGTTCAGAAGGGAGGCCCTAGGAAGCCCCGTGAATCTATTCAAGAGGAGTGGACGGTGAAGTGTGAAAGGGCTTTTGACCAACTGAAGAGGAGCCTTGTTGAAGCACCGGTGTTGACATATACACTTATCCATCTAAACCAGTGGTTCTCAACCTGGGGGTCGGGTGATGATTTTCCAGGGGGGTCACCGAATCCTGGGCTGTTCCTGAAGCCAGCACCACTCTCCTAGCCTTTTTGCAGCTGTCCAGCAGGGCTGTCCCTGGAGCCTGTGGAAGTCCAGCTGGGCTGTTCCTGGAGCCCGTGGCCGCCCACTCAGCCTCTTTGCAGCCACCAATTCAGTTTACGGGATAGATGGGGGGGGGCAGGAGCCCGTGGCCGCCCATTCAGCCTCTTTGCAGCCACCAATTCAGTTTACGGGATAGATGGGGGGGGGGGGGGCAGAGACTAGAGGTCAGCTGACTGGTGAGGAATGTGAAGTTAGAGGGGTTGGAGAAGACCCAATCTCCTGATTTCAGCATAGGTGTCACTGCTGCGAGACACAGTGAAGCCGAAGACACAGTGAGTAACACTACCTGTGATTATAGTTTCCATTAAAAGTCCCCACAGCAGTTCTCAGATCAGCAGATAACCTTGATCAAGAGCACCTAAGTTGGCTGATCAGAACCCCCCCGGCACTGCCACTCATCCCACCCCCCACCCCGGCACTGCCACTCATCCCACCCCCCACCAGCACTGCCACTAATCCCATTCCCCCCACCAAGGATTAAGAGAAGGAATAAAAATAGAGAATACATGGAAGGGATAGGAAAAGATGGAGAGGAACAAAGAAAAAAGGAATGAGGAAGAATAAGAGAAAGAACAAGAAACACGGCTAGAGAGAGGGATGGGTTAAAAAAACAAGAAATTAGGATAGAGAGATATAAAAGGGAAAGAAAGGAGAACAAAGAGAAAGAGAGTGGTACATCCCAAAATGTACTATAAGGGGTTTTAATACTGTAATGCGGCGTACACACGGTCAGAATTTCTGATGTAAACAGTCCGATGGGAGCTTTTCAACGGATTTTCCGACCGTGTGTATGCCCATCGGTCTTTTTCTGTCGGAATTTCCGACGGACTTTGGATTGAGAACCTGTTCTTAATTTTGCCGACGGAAAACCTTTCTGAGACAGGCAGAGATGATAGAAGACAGAGGAGACAGGCAGAGATGATGGAGGACAGATGAGACAGGCAGAGATGATGGAGGACAGATGAGACAGGCAGAGATGATGGAAGACAGATGAGACAGGCAGAGATGATATAAGACAGATGAGACAGACAGAGATGATAGAAGACAGAGGAGACAAGCAGAGATGATGGAAGACAGATGAGACAGGCAGAGATGATGGAGGACAGATGAGACAGGCAGAGATGATAGAAGACAGATGAGACAGGCAGAGATTAAAGAAGACAGAGGAGACAGGCAGAGATGATAGAAGACAGAGGAAACAGGCAGACATGATAGAAGACAGATGAAACAGACAGAGATGATAGAAGACAGAGGAGACAGACAGAGATGATAGAAGACAGATGAGACAGGCAGAGATGATAGAAGACAGATGAGACAGGCAGATGATGGAGGACAGATGAGACAGGCAGATGATGGAGGACAGATGAGACAGGCAGATGATGGAGGACAGATGAGACAGGCAGAGATGATAGAAGACAGAAGACAGATGAGACAGGCAGAGATTAAAGAATGCAGATGAGACAGGCAGAGATTAAAGAAGACAGAGGAGACAGGCAGAGATGATGGAAGACAGATGAGACAGGCAGAGATGATATAAGACAGATGAGACAGACAGAGATGATAGAAGACAGAGGAGACAAGCAGAGATGATGGAAGACAGATGAGACAGGCAGAGATGATAGAAGACAGAGAAGACAGGCAGATATGATAGAGGACTGATGAGACAGGCAGAGATTATAGAAGACAGATGAGACAGGCAGAGATGATGGAGGACAGATGAGACAGGCAGAGATGATGGAAGACAGATGAGACAGGCAGAGATGATAGAAGACAGATGAGACAGGCAGAGATGATGGAGGACAGATGAGACAGGCAGAGATGATAGAAGACAGATGAGACAGGCAGAGATTAAAGAAGACAGAGGAGACAGGCAGAGATGATAGAAGACAGAGGAAACAGGCAGACATGATAGAAGACAGATGAAACAGACAGAGATGATAGAAGACAGAGGAGACAGACAGAGATGATAGAAGACAGATGAGACAGGCAGAGATGATAGAAGACAGATGAGACAGGCAGATGATGGAGGACAGATGAGACAGGCAGATGATGGAGGACAGATGAGACAGGCAGATGATGGAGGACAGATGAGACAGGCAGAGATGATAGAAGACAGAAGACAGATGAGACAGGCAGAGATTAAAGAATGCAGATGAGACAGGCAGAGATTAAAGAAGACAGAGGAGACAGGCAGAGATGATGGAAGACAGATGAGACAGGCAGAGATGATATAAGACAGATGAGACAGACAGAGATGATAGAAGACAGAGGAGACAAGCAGAGATGATGGAAGACAGATGAGACAGGCAGAGATGATAGAAGACAGAGAAGACAGGCAGATATGATAGAGGACTGATGACACAGGCAGAGATTATAGAAGACAGATGAGACAGGCAGAGATGATGGAGGACAGATGAGACAGGCAGAGATGATGGAAGACAGATGAGACAGGCAGAGATGATAGAAGACAGATGAGACAGGCAGAGATGATGGAGGACAGATGAGACAGGCAGAGATGATAGAAGACAGATGAGACAGGCAGAGATTAAAGAAGACAGAGGAGACAGGCAGAGATGATAGAAGACAGAGGAAACAGGCAGACATGATAGAAGACAGATGAAACAGACAGAGATGATAGAAGACAGAGGAGACAGACAGAGATGATAGAAGACAGATGAGACAGGCAGAGATGATAGAAGACAGATGAGACAGGCAGATGATGGAGGACAGATGAGACAGGCAGATGATGGAGGACAGATGAGACAGGCAGATGATGGAGGACAGATGAGACAGGCAGAGATGATAGAAGACAGAAGACAGATGAGACAGGCAGAGATTAAAGAATGCAGATGAGACAGGCAGAGATTAAAGAAGACAGAGGAGACAGGCAGAGATGATGGAGGACAGATGAGACAGGCAGAGATGATGGAAGACAGATGAGACAGGCAGAGATGATATAAGACAGATGAGACAGACAGAGATGATAGAAGACAGAGGAGACAAGCAGAGATGATGGAAGACAGATGAGACAGGCAGAGATGATAGAAGACAGAGAAGACAGGCAGATATGATAGAGGACTGATGACACAGGCAGAGATTATAGAAGACAGATGAGACAGGCAGAGATGATGGAGGACAGATGAGACAGGCAGAGATGATGGAAGACAGATGAGACAGGCAGAGATGATAGAAGACAGATGAGACAGGCAGAGATGATGGAAGACAGATGATACAGGCAGAGATGATGGAGAACAGATAAGACAGGGAGAGATGATAGAAGACAGATGAGACAGGCAGAGATGATAGAAGACAGATGAGACAGGCAGAGATGATGGAGGACAGATGAGACAGGCAGAGATGATAGAAGACAGATGAGACAGGCAGAGATGATGGAGGACAGATGAGACAGGCAGAGATGATAGAAGACAGATGAGACAGGCAGAGATGATAGAAGACAGATGAGACAGGCATAGATTAAAGAAGACAGACAGAGATGATGGAGGACAGATGAGACAGGCAGAGATGATAGAAGACAGCTGAGACAGGCAGAGATGATGGAAGACAGATTAGACAGGCAGAGATGATAGAAGACATAGGAGACAGGCAGAGATGATGGAAGACAGATGAGACAGGCAGAGATGATGGAGGACAGATGAGACAGGCAGAGATGATAGAAGACAGATGAGACAGGCAGAGATGATGGAGGACAGATGAGACAGGCAGAGATGATAGAAGACAGATGAGACAGGCAGATGATGGAGGACAGATGAGACAGGCAGAGATGATGGAGGACAGATGAGACAGGCAGAGATGATAGAAGACAGATGAGACAGGCAGAGATGATGGAAGACAGATGAGACAGGCAGAGATGATGGAGGACAGATGAGACAGGCAGAGATGATAGAAGACAGATGATACAGGCAGATGATGGAGGACAGATGAGACAGGCAGAGATGATGGAGGACAGATGAGACAGGCAGAGATGATGGAAGACAGAGGAGACAGGCAGAGATGATAGAAGACAGATGAGACAGGCAGAGATGATGGAAGACAGAGGAGACAGGCAGAGATGATAGAAGACAGATGAGACAGGCAGAGATGATAGAAGACAGATGAGACAGGCAGAGATGATGGAAGACAGAGGAGACAGGCAGAGATGATAGAAGACAGATGAGACAGGCAGAGATGATGGAAGACAGATGAGACAGGCAGAGATGATGGAGAACAGATGAGACAGGCAGAGATGATAGAAGACAGATGAGACAGGCAGAGATGCTGATGAGACAGATGCTGTGAGATGAGACAGGCAGAGATGATGGAAGACAGATGAGACAGGCAGAGATGATGGAGGACAGATGAGACAGGCAGAGATGATAGAAGACAGATGAGACAGGCAGAGATGATAGAAGACAGATGAGACAGGCAGAGATGGTGGAGGACAGATGAGACAGGCAGAGATGATGGAGGACAGATGAGACAGGCAGAGATGATAGAAGACAGATGAGACAGGCAGAGATGCTGATGAGACAGATGCTGTGGGATGAGGCAGGCAGAGATGATAGAAGACAGATGAGACAGGCAGAGATGATAGAAGACAGATGAGACAGGCAGAGATGATAGAAGACAGATGAGACAGGCAGAGATGATGGAAGACAGATGAGACAGGCAGAGATGATGGAGGACAGATGAGACAGGTAGAGATGATAGAAGACAGATGAGACAGGCAGAGATGATGGAGGAGAGATGAGACAGGCAGAGATGATGGAGGACAGATGAGACAGGCAGAGATGATGGAGGACAGATGAGACAGCCAGAGATGATGGAGGGCAGATGAGACAGGCAAAGATGATAGAAGACAGATGAGACAGGCAGAGATGATGGAGGACAGATGAGACAGGCATAGGTGATAGAAGACAGATGAGACAGGCAGAGATGATGGAGGACAGATGAGACAGGCAGAGATGATGGAAGACAGATGAGACAGGCAGAGATGATGGAGGACAGATGAGACAGGCAGAGATGATGGAGGACAGATGAGACAGGCAGAGATGATGGAGGACAGATGAGACAGGCAGAGATGATAGAAGACAGATGAGACAGGCAGAGATGATAGAAGACAGATGAGACAGGCAGAGATGATGGAAGACAGATGAGACAGGCAGAGATGATGGAGGAGAGATGAGACAGGCAGAGATGATAGAAGACAGATGAGACAGGCAGAGATGCTGATGAGACAGATGCTGTGGGATGAGGCAGGCAGTGTTGGGATGAGTGAAGGTCAGGTTGGTCTCCTCCTCTTCCTCCTCCTCCTCTGGTCCTCGCTCTCCCTCCCATCTTCCCCGGGAATTTCTCCATCCTCCGGCTCCTGCAGCATCCTTCCCTCCACTCCCTCCTTACCCCGTCCCCCTCCCTCCTGCCCCCGCACCGCTCCGTCCGTCCATCCATCCATCCGTCTGTCTGTGTGTATGTATGTGTGTATGTATGTGTGTGTGTGAGGATGGTGTGACACCGCGGTGTGCCATTGTCAGTCTGTGTGTTTGTTTACCTGTGAGGTGTACGGTGTCAGTGTGTGCGATGTGATATACTGTGAGTGTATACAGAGTGTATACGGGGCGTTTATCTGTACATACAATACGTGTGTGCGGTGTGTGTATATGAGCGCGGTGTGTTTACATTCCCCGTCGGTGTCAGGCGGTGTCGCACGCTGCATGTGTGTTGGTGCGTGTGACAGGCGTGTGTGTCTGTCCCCCCCCTCATGTCACGCACACCGGCACACACGTGTGACCGCACATCCATGGAGCGCAGCGCGGGGCGCAGGCCTCAGGTGTGTGAGGGCCCCGGGCCCCAGGTGGGGGTATGATTCTCTGCTGGGTTCTGCCTCTCACAGCTTGGATTTGCCCCTGGATTGGGCAGATTGCTCCTGACTTCGGTCATGTCCCCTCCGGCGTCTGCGGCCAGCGAGAGCAGCACCGCATCCGTACCGCGAGAGGAGCCCGAGGCCGTGCGGGAACTGGTGAGCTACCTACCTCTCTGTATATCTACACTGACTACATATCTGTTTGCTATATATACCACCTACCTACCTCTGAGTACTACCTTAATATCTATTTATGTTACCTACCTACATCTGTATACCACTACTTACCTATGTATGCCACGCACCCACCTACCTCCATATATCACCTATCATTCTCTACATACTACCTTCATTTGTACATTATCTGTATAACATCTGTACCTCTGTATATCCCCTACCCACCTCTATATACCACATATCAGCCTATGTACACTACCTACCTACCTCTATATACCACATATCAGCCAATGTGCACTACCTACCTACCTCTATATACCACATATCAGCCAATGTACACTACCTACCTACCTCTATATACCACATATCAGCCTATGTACACTACCTACCTACCTCTATATACCACATATCAGCCAATGTACACTACCTACCTCTATATACCACATATCAGCCTATGTACACTACCTACCTCTATATACCACATATCAGCCTATGTACACTACCTACCTCTATATACTACATATAAGCCTATGTACACTACCTACCTCTATATACCACATATCAGCCTATGTACACTACCTACCTCTATATACCACATATCAGCCTATGTACACTACCTACCTACCTCTATATACCACATATCAGCCTATGGATGCTACCTACCTACCTCCATATACTACATATAAGCCTATGTACACTACCTACCTCTATATACCACATATCAGTCTATGTACACTACCTATCTCTATATACCACATATCAGCCTATGTACGCTACCTACCTACCTCTATATACCACATATCAGCCTATGTACGCTACCTACCTACCTCTATATACCACCCAGCTAACACTGTAAATCATTTACCCCTGTATACCATTTGCCTCTGTATACAATGTACCATCTCTATATACCACCTACCTACCTCTTTATATAACCCCCCCATCACTGTACACCACCAACTTACTTTGTATATCATCTAACTTCCTTTAACACCCACCAAACTCTGTACATCACCTACCTGTATATGCCATCTACCTATCTATACGGCCTACCTACTTCCCCATAACACCTACTTTTGAATACCAATTACCTCTATATACCACCTATGTGCCTATCGCTAAATACCACCTACCTCCCCCTGTTTACTGTCTACCTTCATTTACTTCTGAAGATCACCTAGCTCTGTATACCATCTACTATCTATCTATCTAGTTCTGTCTACCACCTACTTAGCTTTGTATATCATCTACGTATCTCTGTATTCCATTTACCTACCTAGCGCTGTATACCACCTATGTGCCTATCACTAAATACCACCTACCTCCCCCTGTTTACTGTCTACCTTCATTTACTTCTGAAGATCATCTAACTCTACACTTAGCTCTGTATACCATCTACTATCTACCTATCTAGCTCTGTATACCACCTACTTATCTTTGTATATCATCTACGTATCTCTGTATTCCATTTACCTACCTAGCGCTGTATACCACCTATGTGCCTATCACTAAATACCACCTACCTCCCCCTGTTTACTGTCTACCTTCATTTACTTCTGAAGATCATCTAACTCTACACCTAGCTCTGTATACCATCTACTATCTACCTATCTAGCTCTGTATACCAGCTACTTAGCTTTGTATATCAGCTACGTATCTCTGTATTCCATTTACCTACCTAGCTCTGTGTATCGCCTACCTAGCTCTGTATACCACCTACCATCCTACCTCTGTATACTACCTACCTTCCTCTGTATACCACCTACCTACCTCTGTATACCATCTACCCACCTAGCTCTGTATACCACCTACCTTCCTCTGTTTACCACCTACCTACCTCTGTATACCCTCTACCCACCTAGCTCTGTATACCACATACCTTCCTCTGTATACCACCTACTTACCTAGCGCTGTATACCATATACCTACCTTCCGCTGTACACCACCTACCTACCTAGCTCTGTATACCACCTACCTTTTGTATACCATCAACTTCCCCCTGTATACTGTCTCCCTTCACCTCTTTCTGAAGATTAGCTAAATCCATACCTCCCAACATTTTGAGATGGGAATGAGGGACACCTACAAGCAAACGTATGTAGGCATAGGACACGCCCCCCTGCCACACCCCCTTAAAGGAGAATTAACCAAAAGAAAAGGTTAATTAAATCCACAAGGGCTTTTTTTTTTTTAACCACTATTATAACTTTATATTGGCTTTTAAAATTTACAAATGCAGCAATTTAGAATTTGGATGAAAGGTTTAGCGCTGGAAAACTATTTTTGAAAGATAAAAAGTGCATTTTATATACAACTATATGGATCAGACCAAAATGAGGGACAAATGAGGGGGAATGAGGGACAGAGGGACAGAGGGACATTGCTCCAAATCAGGGACAGTCCCTCCAAATCAGGGACAGTTGGGAGCTATGGCTAAATCTACTCCTCCCACTATATACCTCCTACCTACCTCTGTATACTATAGGTGCAGAGATATTTATCTATCTGTGCACATCTTCTACCTATCTGTATATGCCAACTACAGACCTACCTCTGTAAACCATCATACAGAGCCTTGAAAAAAGTATTCATACCCCTTGAAATTTTCCACATTTTGTCAAGTTACAACCAAAAACTTAAAATGTATTTTATTGGGATTTTATGTGATAGACCAACACAAAGTGGCTCATAAATGTGAAGTGGAAGGAAAATGATAAATGATTTTCAAAATGTTTTACAAATAAATATGTGAAAAGTGTGGGGGGCATTTGTATGGCGCCCCCCGGAGTCAATACTTTGTAGAATTTCCTTTCTCTGCAATTACAGCTGCAAGTCTTTTTGGGGATGTCTCTACCAGCTTTGCACATCTAGAGAGGGACATTTTTGCCCATTCTTCTTTGTAAAATATCTCAAGCTCTGTCAGATTGGATGGAGAGCGTCTGTGAACAGCAATATTCAAGTCTTGCCACAGATTCTCGATGGGATTTAGGTCTGGACTGTGACTGGGCCATTCTAACACATGAATATACTTTGATCTAAACCATTCCATTGTAGCTCTGGCTGTATGTTTCGGGTCGTTGTCCTGCTGGAAGGTGAACCTCTGCCCCGGTCTCAAGTCTTTTGTAGACTCTAACAGGTTTTCTTCTAAGATTGTCCTGTATTTGGCTCCATCCATCTTCCCATCAACTCTGACCAGCTTCCCTGTCCCTGCTGAAGAAAAGCATCCCAACATCATGATGCTGCCACCACCATGTTTCACGGTGTGTTCAGGGTGATGTGTAGTGTTAGTTTTCCCCCACACAAAGCGTTTCGCTTTTAGGCCAAAAAGTTCAGTTTTGGTCTCATCTGACCAGATCACCTTCTTCCACATGTTTGCTCCCCTCCCCCACATGGCTTCTCACAAACTACAAACAGGACTTCTTATGACTTTCTTTCTCCAATGTCTTTCTTCTTGTCACTCTTCCATAAAGGGCAGATTTGTGGAGAACACGACTAATAGTTGTCCTGTGGACAGATTCTCCCACCTGAGCTGTGGATCTCTGCAGCTCCTCCAGAGTTACCATGGACCTCTAGGCTGTTTCTCTGATGAATGCTCTCCTTGCCCGGCCGGTCAGTTTAGGTGGACGGCCATGTCTTGGTAGGTTTGCAGTTGTGCCATACTCTTTCCATTTTCGGATGATGGATTGAACAGAGCTCCGTGAGATGTTCAAAGCTTGGGATATTTATTTATAACCCAACCCTGCTTTATACTTCTCCACAACTCTATCCCTGACCTGTCTGGTGTGTTCCTTGGCCTTCATGATGCTGTTTGTTCACTAAGGTTCTCTAACAAACCTCTGAGGGCTTCACAGAACAGCTGTATTTATACTGAGATTAAATTACACGCAGGTGGACTCTATTTACTAATTAGGTGACTTCTGAAGGCAATTGGTTCCACTAGATATTAGTTAGGGTTATCAGAGTAAAGGGGGCTGAATACAAATGCCCCCCCCCCACACACTTTTCATATATTTATTTGCTAAAAAATTGTGAAAACCATTTATCATTTTCCTTCCACTTCACAATTATGGGCCACTTTGTGTTGGTCTATCACATAAAATCCCAATAAAATACATTTATGTTTTTGGTTATAACATGACAAAATGTGGAGAATCTGAGAATTCCTCAGAACATAACATGGTCTTGTGGCGCCCCCTGGTGGCTGAACCTGTTAGGGCAGATTTCAAGACTTACCATTCTGTTTAGGGTGATTTTTCTATAAAAAGAAGAAATCAAATTTTTCTCCCACACAGAAAAAAAAAAAAAAAAAAGAAAGAAAGGAACAGATAGAGCTTCCAACGCACACTCTGCACCCAGGTGCCCATACATCACCCCTATCCTGGCACCACCCCTCCCCCGCGCTGGCTGTGGGGCACGGGACGTGGCGCTGTGCGTGTTTTGTCCTCCCTCACTATACACAGTGATGACTATTTATAGAGCTGTAAATACATTCAGCGTCATTTTTATTATTAACTCACCAGGTGAGGATCACAGCGCCGGCACAGCGCCACAACAACCAATCGGATTATCCCCAGGAGGGCGAGGTGCTTGTGGGAGGGGCAATCGGAGATCAGTACAAAAATACAGAAAAGAGAACCTGACTTCATCTCCAGCTGCTGGCTTTGCCTAGACTGAGATGATGTCATCAGTCTGCTGCAGGCAGGAGGGAGCATTTCCTCAGTCTCCCCTCCCCCAGTGATCAGACTGTACATTGTAACTTTGTAGAAGGGGGAGGAGTCATTTTCTCAGTCTCCCCTCCCCCAGTGATCAGGCTGTACATTGTAACTTTGTAGAAGGGGGAGGAGTCATTTCCTCAGTCTCCCCTCCCCCAGTTATCAGACTGTACATTGTAACTTTGTAGAAGGGGGAAGAGTCATTTCCTCAGTCTCCCCTCCCCCAGTGATCAGACTGTACATTGTAACTTTGTAGACGGAGGAGGAGTCATTTCCTCAGACTCCCCTCCCCCCAGTGATCAGACTGTACATTGTAACTTTGTAGAAGGGGAGGAGTCATTTCCTCAGTCTCCCCTCCCCCAGTGATCAGACTGTACATTGTAACTTTGTAGAAGGGGGAGGAGTTATTTCCTCAGCCTCCCCTCCCCCAGTGATCAGACTGTACATTGTAACTTTGTAGGAGGAGGAGGAGTAATTTTGCTCAGTCTCCCCTCCCCCAGTGATTAGTCTGTACATTGTAACTTTGTAGAAGGGGGAGGGAGCATTTCCTCAGTCCCCCCCCCCCCAGTGATCAGACTGTACATTGTAACTTGGCAGCAAATCACAAGATGAGAGGCGGCAGCAGGGGCTGATCTGTGTCAAGACATTTGTGAACACAGCCGAGAACTGTACAGACACCAGAATTTATACATACGTGGGTTATCTGTGAGCCGGAGAGCTCAGCCCCGGAAGTAGATGGTGGCCCCGGGTAATGCCTGAACAAAGATGGCGCCAGAGCAAAATCAGATGATGGCATCGTCAGGGGCGGTGCTGTGATCTCTGTGAAAGGTGATAAATACCTGGAAGAGCTACAATGACACATTACATATATCTGATGACAGGTCCTGAGAGGGCCTGGGTCTCTGCGGTGTCACATTAGGACGGGGTGACCCCCCAGTGATCCCTATCTGTGCCCCCCATTAGTCCTCTCACATTCATTTAGGGCCACCCTTGGCGTTGGCATCCCCTTTATATTAAGGTAGGACTAAAGGCAAAAAAATGTTTTTTTTTTTTTTTCATTTTGGATTGAGTAATGGAGGGTTATAATCCCTGTCAGGTTTTATTTTTTTGCCATCTGTGTCCCCATTGGGGAGATTCCCCTTCACTTCCTGTCCCCACAGCCAAAACAGGAAGTGAGAGGAAATCCCTCCAAAGTGAGGGAATCACCAGAACTGGTGTCCCCATTGGAAGATTTCTCCTCTGTTTCCTGTTCTGGTGACAACTGAAAAAAGTTGGGATTTTTTTTATTTTTTCCGGTAAACGGGGTGAATAAAGAGGGTGACCCTCCCTAATGGGGGGGGAGGGGGGCGACAATAAAAACCTGACAGGAGGTCTAATCCCTCTCCACTTGCTGACCAGGCCTTTCTGACACGTTTTGTTTACATGTAAAAATCATTTTTTTTTTTGCTAGAAATTTACTCAGAACCCCCCAAACACTATATACATTTTTTTTTTAGCAGAGACCCCAGAGAATAAAATGGCGATCGCCGTCCCAACTAATCCGACTTTGGCACGAGACTTCTGCTCTGATGATCTTGAAGGGGAACTCCACACCAAATACAAAAAAAAACTGGCATGGGTTCCCCCTCCAAAATCTATACCAAACCCTCATCCGAGCACCGAAATGAGGGGGGGACGAGCGAGCCCCCCCCCCTCCTGAACCATACCAGGCCGCATGCCCTCAACATGGGGGGATGGGTGCTTTGAGGCGGGGCGCCCCTCCCCACCACAAAGCACCTTGCCCCCATGTTGATGAGGACAAGGGCCTCTTCCCAACAACCCTGGCCGTTGGTTGTCGGGGTCTGTGGGCGGGGGGCTTATCGGAATCTGGAAGCCTCCTTTAACAAGTGAGGCCCCCAGATTCTGCCCCCCCCCCTATGTGAATGAGTATATGAGGTATATTGTACCCCTACCCATTCACCTGAAAAAAAGTGCCAACAATAAAACACATTACACAGGGTGTTAAAGTCATTTATTATGCAGCTCCGGCGTCTCTTCCGACCTCTTCCCCCCTCTCCAGGTCTTCTCTGCTGATGTCTTCTAGCCCTCTCCGGGTCTTCTCCCCTCTCTCTAATAGCGGTATAGTGGCTATGTAGTAGTGGTGTAGTAGTGGTATAGTGGCCATGTAGCAGTGATGTAGTAGTGGTGTAGGTGTAGTAGTGGTATAGTGGCCACGTAGTAGTGGTTTAGGTGTAGTAGCGGTAAAGTGGCCATGTAGCAGTGGTGTAGTAGTGGTTTAGGTGTAGTAGTGGTATAGTGGCAATGTAGTAGTAGTGTGTAGTGGTTTAGGTGTAGTAGCGGTATAGTGGCACTGTAGCAGTGATGTAGTAGTGGTTTAGGTGTAGTAGCAGTATAGTGACCATGTAGTGTTGGTGTAGTAGTGGTATAGGTGTAGTAGGTGTATAGTGGCCATGTAGTAGTGGTTTAAGTGTAGTGGTGGTATAGTGGTAATGTAGAAGTGATGTAGTAGTGGTTTAGATGTAGTAGCGGTATAGTGGCCATGTAGTAGTGGTTTAGGTATAGTAGCAGTATAGTGGCCATGTAGCAGTGATGTAGTAGTGGTTTAGGTGTAGTAGCGGTAAAGTGGCCACGTAGTAGTGGTGTAGTAGTGGTTTAGGTGTAGTAGCGGTAACGTGGCCATGTAGCAGTGGTGTAGTAGTGGTTTAGGTGTAGTAGCGGTATAGTGGCACTGTAGCAGTGATGTAGTAGTGGTTTAGGTGTAGTAGTAGTATAGTGGCCATGTAGTAGTGGTGTAGTAGTGGTTTAGGTGTAGTAGCGGTATAGTGGCCATGTAGTAGTGGTGTAGTAGTGGTATAGTGGCACTGTAGCAGTGATGTAGTAGTGGTTTAGGTGTAGTAGCAGTATAGTGGCCATGTAGTAGTGGTTTAGATGTAGTAGCAGTATATTGGCCATGTAGTAGTGGTGTAGTAGTGGTATAGTGGCAATGTAGCAGTGATGTAGTAGTGATTTAGATGAAGTAGCAGTATGGTGGGCATGTAGTAGTAGTTTAGGTGTAGTAGTGATATGGTGGCAATGTAGTAGTGGTTTAAGTGTAGTGGTGGTATACTGGTAATGTAGTAGTGGTTTAGGTGTAGTAGGGGTATAGTGGCCATGTAGTAGTGGTGTAGTAGCGGTATAGTGGCCATGTAGTAGTGGTGTAGTAGCAGTATAGTGGCCATGTAGCAGTGGTGTAGTAGTGGTTTACGTGTAGTAGCAGTATATTGGCCATGTAGTAGCGGTGTAGTAGTGATTTAGGTGTAGTAGCGGTATAGTGGCCATGTAGCAGTGATGTAGTAGTGGCTTAGGTGTAGTAGTGGTATAGTGGCCATGTAGTAGTGGTGTAGTAGTGGTTTACGGGTAGTAGCGGTATAGTGGCCATGTAATAGCGGTATAGTGGCCATGTAGTAGTGGTGTAGTAGTGGTTTAGGTGTAGTAGTGGTATAGTAGTCATGTAGTAGTGGTTTAGGTGTAGTAGTGGTATAGTGGCAATGTAGTAGTGGTATAATGGCCATGTAGTAGTGGTGTACTGGCAGTGTAGTAGCGGTGTAGTAGTGGTTTAAGTGTAGTAGCGGTATAGTAGCAAAGTGGTAAAGGTGTAGTAGTGGTGTAGTGACAGTATAGTAGCGGTGTCTACTGCAGTAATTTCCAGCTTCCAGTGGCATTGGCCAAGTTCCATTATCCCAGGCAGATGTTGGTGATGCCCTGGAGTTCTTCCTTAAAGGTACAGTCCACCTTTTGCAAAAATGTAATAAATGCCGCCGCATAAAAAAAAAAAAAAACTGAAGCCTGCAGAGCACCATAACGCACGCTCGCTGCTGTGAAGGGGCCCCAAACCTCCTGGGCTCCTGACATCAAGTAACCCTACTCGTCTCTTCTCACGACCTTCTGCCAGTCTCGGGCAGACGCGTTCTTTGCGCATGGCTAAGGTGACGCCGTAATGCGGACAAAATTCCCCCAAATTTCTCCGGAGTCGTCTTACAGACGACCTCCCAGAGAGGCCGACTTCTGCTGACTCAGCTACACTCAATCTATTCCCGAAATAAAACGACTTCCTCGCCGGCCTCGGCCTTCCCGTGTGCCCCGAGGGCAGAAGTATTGTTTTTGGATTGTTACATTGTATATTCTGGGAGCTGAAGGTCAGAAAACTTTTCTCAGGGGTCCTCCAAGAACTGGAAATGGCAAAGACTCAAAAATGACCAAAACGCTCAAATCCTAACGCAGACTAAAGAATTTTTACAAAAAAAAAAAACATTTTTTGGAGTTTTGCACAATTTTAATTTTCCAGAATACAACGTGATTATTATGGACGGGACTTCGTGTCCACAGGGAGAGACAGTCCAGGAAATAGAGAACAGGTCTCATGGAGGTGAACAGTGTGTATGGAAATCACCGGGTGACGGGGGATACTCTGGGATCACCGGGTGACGCGGGATACTCTGTGATCACCGGGTGACACAAGATACTCTGGGATCACCGGGTGACGCTGGGATCACCGGGTGACGCTGGGATCACCGGGTGACGCTGGGATCACCGGGTGACGCGGGATACTCTGGGATCACCGGGTGACGTGGGATACTCTGGGATCACCGGGTGACGCGGGATACTCTGGGATCACCGGGTGACACAAGATACTCTGAGATCACCGGGTGACGCTGGGATCACCGGGTGACGCGGGATACTCTGAGATCACCGGGTGACGCGGGATACTCTGGGATCACCGGGTGACACGGGATACTCTGGGATCACCGGGTGACGCGGGATACTCTGAGATCACCGGGTGACGCGGGATACTCTGGGATCACCGGGTGACGCGGGATACTCTGGGATCACCGGGTGACGCGGGATACTCTGAGATCACCGGGTGACAGGGGATACTCTGAGATCACCAGGTGACACGCGATACTCTGGGATCACCGAGTGACACGCGATACTCTGGGATCACCGGGTGACACGGGATACTCTGGGATCACCGGGTGACACGGGATACTCTGGGATCACCGGGTGACAGGGGATACTCTGGGATCACCGGGTGACACGGGATACTCTGGGATCACTGGGTGACGCGGGATATTCTGGGATCACCGGGTGACACGCGATACTCTGAGATCACCGGGTGACGCTGGGATCACCGGGTGACAGGGGATACTCTGAGATCACCGGGTGACACGGGATACTCTGGGATCACCGGGTGACACGGGATACTCTGGGATCACCGGGTGACACGGGATACTCTGGGATCACCGGGTGACACGGGATACTCTGGGATCACCGGGTGACAGGGAATACTCTGAGATCACCGGGTGACACGGGATACTCTGGGATCACCGGGTGACACGGGATACTCTGGGATCACCGGGTGACACGGGATACTCTGGGATCACCGGGTGACAGGGGATACTCTGAGATCACCGGGTGACACGGGATACTCTGGATCACCGGGTGACACGGGATACTCTGAGATCACGGGGTGACACGGGATACTCTGGGATCACCGGGTGACACGGGATACTCTGAGATCACCGGGTGACGCGGGATACTCTGGGATCACCGGGTGACACGGGATAATCTGAGATCACCGGGTGACACGGGATACTCTGGGATCACCGGGTGACACGGGATAATCTGAGATCACCGGGTGACGCGGGATACTCTGGGATCACCGGGTGACACGCGATACTCTGGGATCACCGGGTGACACGGGATACTCTGGGATCACCGGGTGACACGGGATACTCTGGGATCACCGGGTGACAGGGATACTCTGGGATCACCGGGTGACACGGGATACTCTGGGATCACTGGGTGACGCGGGATATTCTGGGATCACCGGGTGACACGCGATTCTCTGAGATCACCGGGTGACGCTGGGATCACCGGGTGACAGGGATACTCTGGGATCACCGGGTGACACGGGATACTCTGGGATCACCGGGTGACACGGCATACTCTGGGATCACCGGGTGACACGGGATACTCTGGGATCACCGGGTGACACGGGATACTCTGGGATCACCGGGTGACAGGGAATACTCTGAGATCACCGGGTGACACGGCATACTCTGGGATCACCGGGTGACACGGGATACTCTGGGATCACCGGGTGACACGGGATACTCTGGGATCACCGGGTGACACGGGATACTCTGAGATCACCGGGTGACACGGGATACTCTGGGATCACCGGGTGACACGTGATGCTCTGGGATCACCGGGTGACACTCGGGATACTCTGGGATCACCGGGTGAAACGGGATACTCTGAGATCACCGGGTGACGCGGGATACTCTGGGATCACCGGGTGACGCGGGATAATCTGGGATCACCGGGTGACACAGGATACTCTGGGATCACCGGGTGACACGGGATACTCTGGGATCACCGAGTGACGCGGGATACTCTGAGATCACCAGGTGACACGGGATACTCTGAGATCACCGGGCGACGCGGGTGACACGGAATACTCTGAGATCACCGGGTGACACGGGATAATCTGAGATCACCGGGTGACACGGGATACTCTGGGATCACCGGCTGACACAGACGATCACCGGGTGACACGGAATACTCTGAGATCACCGGGTGACACGGAATACTCTGAGATCACCGGGTGACACGGATACTCTGTGATCACCGGGTGACACGGAATACTCTGGGATCACCGGGTGACACAAGATACTCTGGGATCACCGGGTGACACGGGATACTCCGAGATCACCGGGTGACACGGGATAATCTGAGATCACCGGGTGACGCGGGATAATCTGGGATCACCGGGTGACGCGGCATACACTGGGATCACCGGGTGACACGGGATACTCTGGGATCACCGGGCGACACGGGATACTCTGGGATCACCGGGTGACACAAGATACTCTGAGATCACCGGGTGACACGGAATACTCTGGGATCACCGGGTGACGCGGGATACTCTGAGATCACCGGGTGACACGGAATACTCTGGGATCACCGGCTGACACAAGATACTCTGAGATCACCGGGTGACACGGAATACTCTGGGATCACCGGGTGACACAAGATACTCTGAGATCACCGGGTGACACGGGATACTCTGAGATCACCGGGCGACGCGGGATACTCTGGGATCACCGGGTGACACGGAATACTCTGGGATCACCGGGTGACACGGGATAATCTGAGATTACCGGGCGACGCGGGATACTCTGGGATCACCGGGTGACACAAGATACTCTGAGATCACCGGGTGACACGAGATGCCCGGGGTCACTGGAGAATACCGGAGCCATAGAGGTCACTGGAGACATTGAGGTGGTTGGAGACACAGGGGTCCCTAGTCCTAGTCCTGGTCAGTGGAGACTTTGGGATGCCTAGAGACACAGGCGTTACTGGAGTCACCGAGGTTGCTGGAGATACTTTGGTCACAGAGATGTCTGGGGACCCCAAAGGCCCCTGGAATCAATAGAGATGCCAAGTTTCCTAGAGACACAGAGGTCTCTGGAGACACAAAGGTCCCTGAAGGCCCTAGGGTCACTGGAGTCGCAGAGATCGCCAGGGACACAGGAGGAACACTGGAGACATGGGGTCACCCAAATCACAGGTGTCACAGTCTCTGGAGGTGGAGGAGTGCGGGGGGGCAGTGCAGTCACAGGAATACAGGGGAAGGCGTCTCTGTGATGCACATCATGGGCACGCTGCCTTCACATTATACCCGGGTGGTAGCACAGTAGTGCATGCTATTGGTGTGAGCAGGGCCCCAGGCAACAAACACCGGAACTGTGGCATAAGGATAACATCTTACCCATGACCAACCCCTGACTGCCCCATATGCCAGCGGAGTGTCCCAGTATTGGAACAGAATAAAGTGGCCCCTCCATAGAAATGAATGCACTTCTGCCCCCCCCCCTCCTCCCCCACTGACCAATGACATTGGGGCATTTTTCCTGGGATGTATGACATCATTTACCCAGGCCAGAAACCAGGTAAAAAAAATGTAAAAAAATAAAGTAGATATACTGTGTAACATTACACATTGTTAGACACACATTTATTCCCTTGATCGCCCCCTGATGTTAACCCCTTCCCACCCAGTGTCATTAGTACAGTGACAGTGTATAGTATTATCACAGATCACTGTATTAGGCTCGGTTCACATATATGCGAATTGGATGCGTTTTGAACCGCATCCAAATCACATGACATGTGAAATATAACATTGATATGAAGCTGTTCACATATATGCAGTGGGATTTTATTTTAAAGAGTCCTTTGTGTTTTCTAAGCACTGCAGTGCGTTTCAGGTGCGAATTCTAGGCTCGTTGCGTTCTACGGGAACGCTTCTGAACCGCAAATGTTGTGTTCAGGATTCAGTTCCAGATTTCAGCCCTGATTGCTCTCCTACTACAGGAGTTGACACCCTTTATCTGCTATGTATTGGCCAACACTGAAATGGCAGCTGTGACAAAATCCGGTCCTAAGCCTTGCAAATTCACATCAGAACCGCATCAGAAACGCACCTGAACCACGGAACAAACGCTTTTTTTTTTCTTCGCAGCGAAAACAGACATACAAATCGCACTGGACATATGCATACCCCCTTCCTGACCAGAGCACTTTTTGCGATTCGGCACTGCGACGCTTTAACTGACAATTGCGCGGTCGTGCGGCGTTGTACCCAAACAAAATTGGCGTCCTTTTTTTCCCACAAATAGAGCTTTCTTTTGGTGGTATTTCATCACCTCTGCAAGTTTTATTTTTTTGCGCTATAAACAAAAAAAAAGCGTAAATTTTGAAAAAAAATCTATATTTTTTACTTTTTGCTATAATAAATATCCCCAACAAATATATAAAAAAACATTTTTTTTCCTCAGTTTAGGCCGATACGTATTCTTCTACATATTTTTGGTAAAAAAAAATCGCAATGAGTGATTATTGATTGGTTTGTGCAAAAGTTATAGTGTCTACAAAATAGGGGATAGATTTATGGCATTTTTATTTTATTCTTAGTAGTAATGGCGGCGATCTGCGATTTTTATCGGGACTGCGACATTATGGCGGATACATCGGACAATTTTGACACTATTTTGGGACCATTGTTATTTATACAGTGATCAGTGCTATAAAAATGCACTGATTACTGTGTAAATAACACTGGCAGGGAAGGGGTTAACACTAGGGGGCTATGAAGGGGTTAAGTGTGTCCTAGGGAGTGATTCTAACCGTAGGGGGGATGGCTACCTAGGACATGACAGCAATCACTGTTCCCGATGAAAGAGAGTAGTAGATCTCTGTCCTGTCACCAGGCAGAATGGGGAAATGCCTTGTTTACATAGGCACCTCCCCGTTCCGCTGCTCTGTGACGTGATCGCCGGGACACCGGCGGAAATCAAGTCTGTGGGACCCACGGGCACGGTCACGGAGCACGCGGTGCACCCACAATGCCGCGTCTTAAAGGGGACGTACCTGTACGCCCATTTGCGCAGCCGCCCCATTGTGCCGACATATATCGTCGTGCGCTGGTCAGCAACCGGTTAAAGGAAAATGATACAAAAGAAATGATTAGTTAAACCCACAAGTGCTTTTTTTTTTTACCACTACTATTCCTTTATATTGGCTTTTGGAATGTACAAATGCAGCAATTTAGAAATCAGATGAAAGGTTTAGTGCTGGAAACACTTTTTGAAAGAAAAAAAGTGCATTTAATATACAACTACATGGGGCGTGTGCAGGGGGCGTGTGCAGGGGGCGTGTTTACTATGCGTCAGGTTGTGAATGAACAGGAAGCCGCTCAGCACAGAGCACTTCCCATTCATTCACTGTCCGGTGCAGCTGAGGCATGGCAAGTCACCAGTGCAGTACAGCATAGAACTGGTTTGGCGATGATCAGGGACACTGACTGGTCATTGTATGTAAAAAACATTAAATTAAAAAAAAATGTAATTATTATTTTAACTTTTTTTTATTACGTTTTTTTTTTATTTTCTTTTTTTTTTACATACAGTAACCAGAGAAATACAGTGTTACCATAGTAACACTGTACTACTCTGGGGAGGTGATGAGGATTAATTTTAATTTTTTTTACACACTTTGTGAATTTTACAGTTACAGAGCCTTGAAAAAAGTATTCACACCCCTTGACATTTCCCACATTTTGTCATGTTACAACCAAAAAAATAAATGAATTAAATTTGAAAATCCAAGAATAAGAATGAAAATCTGGAAATTCAAAAGAATGAAAATCTGAAAATTCGAAAACCCGAAAATCTGAAATAAAAACTAACTAATAATAAATATAAAATTAGAGGTATTGGAATTTCCTTTCAAATTCGGCTGATAGTGAACGTAACGAGTATGAAATTTCCGAATTTCCGAATCTTCAAATTTCTGAAAATTCTAAATTTCCGGAAATTCTAAATTTTCGGAAATTCTAAATTTTCGAAAAATTCTAAATTTTCGAAAAATTCTAAATTTTCGAAAAATTCTAAATTTTCGGAAATTCGAAATTCGAAATTTCATAAATTTAAAAATTCTAAAATTTGAAAATCCAAGAATAAGAATGAAAATCTGAGAATTCAAAACAATGAAAATCTGAAAATTCGAAAACCCAAAAATCTGAAATAACTAATAATAAATATTAAATTATAGGTATTGGAATTTCCTTTCAAATTCGGCTGTTAGTGAACGTAACGAATTTATCCGAAGTTACGAATTATCTGAAATAACGAATGCCAAACAGCCAAATTTAAAAGGAAATTCCAATACCTATAATTTAATAGTTACTGTATTTATTGGTGTATAACACTCACTTTTTCACCATGAAAATCGGGTGCAAATAGCGTGTGCGTGTTATACGCCAATACTTAAATTTTAGCTGCCTCTGAGGGGACAGGACAAGCGCCGTCAGATTACATACAGTAAGAATCTCCTATTCACTTGGCGGCCTCTGTAATAGGAAGTCCCGTCTCCTGGGCCGCCATTGGACCACTGTTCTGTCTATCATAGGAGATTCTCACTGTACTATGTAATCTGTTGGCACTCATCCCACCCCCCTCCCTGTCCCCACTAGGCTGCAGATGGGCATCAATCAGGCTGCATTGATGGCAATGGTGGGGCTGCATTGATGTGGACTGATGAGGCTGCATTGATGGCACTTGTGAGGCTGCAGATAGGCATTGATCAGGCTGCATTGATGGCAAATTGGCAATGGTGAGGCTGCAGATGGGCACTTACCCTTATTTTGCTTCAAAGTTCCTTATTTAAAATTTAAGTTTTTTTCCTGAAACTTCCCTCTTAAAATGAATATGCGTGTTATACGCCTGTGCGTGTTATACGCCTGTGCGTGTTATACGCCGATAAATACGGTAGTTATTATTTAGAATTTTACTGATTTTCTTTCTTTTTTTTCAGATTTTCAGATTTTCGAATTTTTGAATTTCCGAATTCGAAAATTTAAGAATTCGGAAATCCGAAAATTCGGAAATTAGCTTTTGGGTTGATTACGGCTTTAAAGCCGATGAAGAAAGTTGCGGTTTGATTCTTTCTCTGTGATGCGTCGCGGTCGTGCTGCCTCCTGTTCCTAAATATTCTCTTCTGAACTCCGTCCCTCTTTCTCATTTTGGAAAGTTGTGGGGGGGGGGGGGGGGGTACTATAGACTGGATATGGAAGGTAATCGGGTTGCTTTTTGTGTTCTGGAAAATGCTACAATCGCAGATTCACCTCTGAAAAGCCGATCCGGAATATCTGAGATATTGGAGGGCGCCGGATACAATGCTAAAGAAATGTGCCAAAAAGCCACACGGTGTGCTGAATTCTATTTATATGGCGGGAATAATGCGCATATAATTATGTGTGTGGCTCTTTAAACTCTTAAACTCAGTGCGGGGGGGGGGGGGGGGGGGCGTTATTTACATTGTACAACACAATTCTGGTACAGAATTCGGCAATACACAGTCACCAACAAGACATTGCCCTGCAGATGTGGAGGGTATAGGACAGGGGTGTCCAACCTGATGTGGCCCTTTGCTTGCTATTATCTGGACCTTGGGGCACTATTTTATTTAATGACACCAGTGATGGGGCACTATTCCTCCCAATGACACCAATGATGGGGCACTATTCCTCCCAATGACACCAATGATGGGGCACTATTCCTCCCAATGACACCAATGATGGGGCACTATTCCTCCTACTGACACCAATAATGGGGCACTATTCCTCCCACTGACACCAATGATGGGGCACTATTCCTCCCACTGACACCAATAATGGGGCACTATTCCTCCCACTGACACCAATGATGGGGCACTATTCCTCCCACTGACACCAATGATGGGGCACTATTCCTCCCACTGACACCAATAATGGGGCACTATTCCTCCCACTGACACCAATGATGGGGGATTGTTCACTCCCACTAATGCTGGGACATTTTGTGGTCATAGTCCGGCCCCCCTAAAGTCTGAAGGACAGTACACTGGCCATTTGTTTAGAACGTTTGGATCTAGTGTGATTGAAAGATTAAAAATAGGGGTTCATGAGGTTCCCCTTAATATTCTAACATGAGCAGTGAGCATGCACCCGCCCCATCCCCCATCCCTATCCCTGTAACATACCAGCCCACATGCTATTTAACAATGGGGGGGGGTGCAAGGGGGGCAGCAAAGCTTCCAACACAAAGCCCATCCCCGCAAAGGACCTTTGTTTAACCAATCAGTGGCTTTGCTGTTGACGAGGTAGCCAATTAGAGGCTTAGTTTACCTCTGAAGGCACACCCCATTCAAAAGAACAAATTGAATACGGAAAATACCGCATTATGATCATATTTATTCCCTAGGACCATCAGCTCCACCTAGTGGTCATATATGGTATATATACCCACTAGATGGTATATATATATATATATATATATATATATATATATATATATATATATATATATATATATATAATGTGGTGTATTTTCTGATTCACTCTACTCTGTATGAAGGAAAAGCATTGGCCTTGGAAATAAATTTGCATATTTCCCCCAAAACACACCATATGCACATTACATACCATGAATGTGTATATATGATGAATATACCATTACAAACTTATTTTTAATTGATTTTGAGTATAAGATATGATCGTATGGTACAAATTACCGATGCCTGATTGATTTTCCGATTGTATTTTTTTTTTCCCCAGGCAGTTAGGGGTCTAATTTTTTAAAAACATTTGTTGGACGAATGTCACCAGCATTTTTCCATTTCCCTGTATCTTCTCTATTACTATGACCTCCTATGATCGTCAGCTCCATCCAGTTGGTCGAAATGCAGTATATTTTTCTGAATAGTTTCCGTCAGAAGATGTACCACATTTTGACCACTAGATGGAGCCGAGCGAGTGAAAATATTAAAGAAAATAAGAGGAATATTTCGAGCAGCCTGGGCGAATGTTTGTGACTTTTGCTTAATAAATGTTTTATGAAGATCGATAGTTAATGCGCTCGTATATAAAAATCGCCCCCAGTGTGTGGCCACTATCAGGTGTTATAGGATTAAATGGTGGACTGAGTGTCTATATAATGCTGTATGCTGGTATATAAAGGGTTACTGGGCTGTCGTATAATAATGGGACCCTCCAGCCTGGAATCTGATATTATATAATGTCAGATATTGGGGGTAGGAGGTTGTCTGTCATATCTCAGGTATTATAAGGGGAAGGTAGGGAAGGGACGACGGGGGCAATAAAACATTCAGCCACACACGGCTCCCTATAGATAAAACTTGGTGCCCCTTTATTTGGGAAGTGTCCCTCTATGTCCATCCTCACCAGCAGAGTCACAGAATAAGACCAGCCAGATGTACGCCCTGTCATACATTATGTATAGAGATTAATGGGCAGCATTACAATGCAGGAAGAGATGGACGGGTTACTTTAATGCATTTCGTAAGTGGGCACACGGCGTGCTGAGTCCTCGGAGAACGCACTTACAGCAGAGCAGGATTCATTCATTCCTTTAAAGTATTTGAAAAAGTTTCACTGCTGGAACTGGAGCCCCGAGATTTTCCCCGGAGTGGGGGCTTCAGCACAGGGATGGTGGGAACCCCTCATAATGGGCACAGCAGGTATACAAACGTGGGAGCTCAGGGATGGTGGGAACCCCTCATAATGGCACATCAGGTGTACAGACCCGGGAACTCAAAAGAAGGATGGTGAGAACCCCTCATAATGGGCACAGCAGGTATACAAACGTGGGAACTCCTCACAGGGATGGTGGGAACTCCTCATAATGGGCACAGCAGGTGTACAGACCTGGGAACTCAGCACAGGGATGGTGGGAACCCCTCATAATGGGCACAGCAGGTGTACAGACCCGGGAACTCAGCTCAGGGATGGTGGGAACCTCTCATAATGGGCACAGCAGGTATACAAACGTGGAAACTCAGCACAGTGATGGTGGGAACCCTTCATAATGGGCACAGCAGGTATACAAACGTGGAAACTCAGCACAGTGATGGTGGGAACCCTTCATAATGGGCACAGCAGGTGTACAGACCCGGGAACTCAGCTCAGGGATGGTGGGAACCCTTCATAATGGGCACAGCTGGTGTACAGACCCGGGAACTCAGCACAGGGATGGTGGGAAGTTCTCGTAATGGGCACAGCGGGTGTACAGACCCGGGAACTCAGCACAGGGATGGTGGGAACCCCTCATAATGGGCACAGCAGGTGTACAGACCCGGGAACTCAGCCCCGGGGTGGTGGGAAGTTCTCGTAATGGGCACAGCAGGTGTACAGACCCGGGAACTCGGCACAGGGATTTCACCAACAGAATTCCTAATTGATGGAAGGAACTTCTGTGGTTAAGCGGAACTAAAGGCAAAAATACTTACCTGAGTTCCAACAGTCTGATGCCTGCGAAGTCACTCGCCAACGGAAGCATCTTCTCCCTGGCTTCTTCTTTTGGGTGCCAGTCTTTGGGCGTCTCGATTGGCAGGGGTGGGATGACATCACTGCCATGACTTCCCATGAGAGCTGCTGCACGGACACGTGGGTGCGGGGGAGCAGCTCTGAACGTGGCACTCATGTGCATATGGCCTTACTGCAATGCAGAAGTGTCAAAGGGACCACAAAAAAAACTTCCAATTTTCCCTCACCCAATAATTCCAAACCATTTTGCCAAAGATCTCCATATTTTCAAAAAAATTGCAATGAATGGAAACGCCCAACTTTGCTTATCCCTGATGATAGTGTAGAGAGAGACCACTTTTTAGGCCCCAATATAACATAATCCCGCGTTCAGCGCGTGGTTCAACATTCACATTGATGTGTTTGTGGCGCGGTTGTGGTGGAGTTTTGGTGCTTTTTTAGCATTATTTATTTATTTTTCATAATTTGCGTTTGCAGTGCATTCATGTGGAAAAATACATTATGCTGTATTTTTCTTAAAAGCACCACAATAGTGAAAACGACATTCATTGTTCTTGCAAATGAGTCCAACTGCATCAGATGTATACGAGCCTTTGGGCACAAGGAATGTCTCCGCTTGAAGGATCAGGGCCTGGGCATTGCCGCAGAATCCAGGCTTCACCACCCGGCACAGATGGTGGGAAACAGAACTGCTGGAGAGAGGAAAGTAGAAGGTTACACAGCCAATCAGATGTGGGCGCCTCCTCTTCAGTTGCCTGTTAGTGTTGCTATATCCAATCAAATAAGGCCATCTCCTCTCTGGTCATCTGCTGCATTGTTATATCCAATCAGATGTGGCCATCTCCTCTTCAATCGCCTGCCGGTGTTGCTATATCCAATTAGATGTGGCCATCTTCTCTCCGGTCACCTGCTGGTGTTGCTATATCCAATCAGATGTGGCCATCTTCTCTCTGGTCACCTGCTGGTGTTGCTATGTCCAATCAGGTATAGCCATCTCCTCTCTGGTCACCTGTTGGTATTGCTATGTCCAATCAGGTATAGCCATCTCCTCTCTGGTCATCTGCTGCATTGTTATATCCAATCAGATGTGGCCATCTCCTCTCTGGTCACCTGCTGCCATTGCTATATCCAATCAGATGTGGCCATCTTCTCTCTGGTCATCTGCTGCATTGTTATATCCAATCAGATGTGGCCGTCTCCTCTTCAATCGCCTGCCGGTGTTGCTATATCCAATTAGATGTGGCCATCTCCTCTCTGGTCACCTGTTGGTATTGCTATGTCCAATCAGGTATAGCCATCTCCTCTCTGGTCACCTGTTGGTATTGCTATGTCCAATCAGGTATAGCCATCTCCTCTCTGGTCATCTGCTGCATTGCTATATCCAATCAGATGTGGCCATCTTCTCTCTGGTCACCTGCTGGTGTTGCTTTGTCCAATCAGGTATAGCCATCTCCTCTCTGGTCACCTGTTGGTATTGCTATGTCCAATCAGGTATAGCCATCTCCTCTCTGGTCATCTGCTGCATTGTTATATCCAATCAGATGTGGCCATCTCCTCTCTGGTCACCTGCTGCCATTGCTATATACAATCAGATGTGGCCATCTCCTCTTTGGACATAGCAATGCCAACAGGTGACCAAAGAGGAGATGGTCACATCTGATTGGATATAGCAATGCCAGCAGACGACCAGAGCGGAGACGGCTACACCTGATTGGACATAGCAATGCCAACAGGTAACCAATCTGTAGCCGTCTCCTCTCTGGTCACCTGCTGTCATTGCTATATCCAATCAGCTCCTCTTCAATCGCCTGCTGGTGTTGCTATATCCAATCAGATGTGGCCATCTACTCTCTAGTCACCTGCTGGGGTTGCTATATCCAATCAGATGTGGCCGTCTCCTCTCAGGTCACCTACCGGCATTGCTATATCCAATCAAATGTTGCCATCTCCTCTCTGGTCATCTGCTGCATTGTTATATCCAATCAGATGTGGTCATCTCCTCTCTGGTCACCTCTTGGCATTGCTATGTCCAATCAGATGTGGCCGTCTCCTCTCTGGTCACCTGCTGCCACTACTATATCCAATCAGATGTGGCCGTCTCCTCTCTGGTCACCTGCTGCCATTGCTATATCCAATCAGATGTGGCCGTCTCCTCTTCAACCGCCTGCTGGTGTTGCTGTATCCAATCAGATAAGGTCATCTTCTCTCTGGCCACCTGGTGGCATTGCTCTATCTATCCAATCAGATGTGGCTGTCTCCCCTGCGGGCACCTGTTGGGTTCATATAACCACACATCCGGATATATGTGAGAGAAAGGCGTCACATCTGCCTGTTTTACACATCCACTCAATCCGCTCGTTAATCCTAAACCATTTTCATGGATTACAGGCTGGATTACAGTCCGGGACTAAGCAGAGTAATTAAGGAATTTAATGCACAACGATGCTCCCGGCGCTCATCATATTTTCACAGTAGTGTCATATCAGGATCCGGGGTGACTGTATGTGGAGATGAATCTATAGTATTATACGGGTAAGGTTTTCGCTCTCCTCTATATTTATTCAGCCTCCATTGAACCTCTTCATAAAGGACAGATAAAGATTTGTGTTTTTCCTGCATGTTGGTGGGCAGGCAGCTCAGGCCAAACAGGCTTCCCTCTTCCTTCATTCCTGATAGTTTAAACTTGTAAACCTCAGCGATTGTTATATTATTGCTTACATACCAGCAATAAATAAGAATTTATGGTTTTGTGAGTGGCTTTAATAAAAGCTGTAAAGTGGCGCATGCAAGAAAAGAACTGGATAGTTTCAAGGCTGCAGATAACAAGAACAATAGGTTGCTGGTTGTGCAGTTCAAGCGGTAACTCCTCAAAGCTTCACCTGCATAACAAACCCATAAAAAGTGACAGTTTAATCCCCGCCCACCCAGGTGTCCCTTTAAAAAGTTCTGAACCCCCAGGGGCGGGAAGAATCGGTGATCATGTGACCACTGTAAATGGCTGTCACAGTGGTCACATGATAGGGATCCAGTCCTGCCAGCTACTGATCGTTGGTGGGGACCGAGAGCTGTGGAAGTGAAAGCAAAGATCCCCGGGATATTCCCGACACTACGGCATACGGAGCGGTTCTGTCTCCTCTCTGGGCGGGATTTCAGCTTTACTGAAACTTTAAGCATGTCCTGATCTTCACCCGGGCCTCCATTAGATAAGCCTGCCTTCTATCCCCCTTCTATAGCAGTGGCGGAAGGCAGTCTCCATTAGATAAGGCTGTCTTCCATCATCCTTCTATAGCAGTGGTGGAAGGCAGTCTCCTTTAGATGAGGCTGGCTTCCACCACCCTCCAATAGCAATGGTGGAAGGTAGCCTTAATTAGATAAGGCTGCCTTCCATGCCCCTCCAAAAGCAATGGCGGAAGGCAGCCTCCATTAGATAAGGCTGCCTTCCGTCTCCCTCCAATAACAATGGCGGAAGGCAGCCTCCATTAGATAAGGCTGCCTTCCGTCACCCTCCAATAGCAATGACGGAAGGCAGCCTCCTTTAGATTAGGCTGCATTCCATCAAGCTCCAATAGCAATGGCTGGAGGCAGCCTCCATTAGAAAAGGCTGTCTTCCATCACCCTTCTATAGCAATGACAGAAGGCAGTCTCCATTAGATAAGGCTGCCTTCCATCACCCTCCAATAGCAATGGTGGAAGGCAGCCTCCATTAGATAAGACTGTCTTCCATCAACCTCCAATAGCAATGGCGGAAGGCAGTCTCCATTAGATAAGGCTGCCTTCCATCAACCTCCAATAGGAAAGGCGGAAAGACAGCCTCCATTAGATAAGGCTGCCTTCCATCACCCTCCAATAGCAATGGCGGAAGGCAGTCTCCATTAGATAAAGCTGCCTTCCATCAACCTCCAATAACAATGGCGGAAGGCAGTCTCCATTAGATAAGGCTGCCTTCCATCACCCTCTAATAACAATGGCGGAAGGCAGTCTCCATTAGATAAGGCTGCCTTCCATCAACCTCCAATAGCAGTAGCGGTGACTTTCAATGAATGCAAAAGCTTGGGCCAAGTCTGCTCTTTTATTTCTGAATCCAGCCGTAATATTGGCGTATGCCTTATCAACCAATAGCAATGGTGGAAGGCAGCCTTAATTAGATAAGGTGACCTTCCATCACCCTCCAATAGCAATGGCGGAAGGCAGCCTCCATTAGATGAGGCTGCCTTCCATCACCCTCCAATAGCAATGGTGGAAGGCAGCCTCCCTTAGATAAGGCTGCCTTCCATCAACCTCCAATAGCAATGGCGGAAGGCAGCCTCCCTTAGATAAGGCTGCCTTCCATCACCCTCTAATAGCAATGGCTGGAGGCAGCCTCCATTAGATTAGGCTGCCTTCCATCAAGCTCCAATAGCAATGGCGGAAGGCAGCCTCCATTAGATGAGGCTGCCTTCCATCACTCTCCAATAACAATGGCGGAAGGCAGCCTCCATTAGATGAGGCTGCCTTCCATCACCCTCCAATAGCAATGGTGGAAGGCAGCCTCCCTTAGATAAGGCTGCCTTCCATCAACCTCCAATAGCAATGGCGGAAGGCAGCCTCCCTTAGATAAGGCTGCCTTCCATCACCCTCCAATAGCAATGGCTGGAGGCAGCCTCCATTAGATTAGGCTGCCTTCCATCAAGCTCCAATAGCAATGGCGGAAGGCAGCCTCCATTAGATTAGGCTGCCTTCCATCAAGCTCCAATAGCAATGGCGGAAGGCAGCCTCCCTTAGATAAGGCTGCCTTCCATCACCCTCCAATAGCAATGGCTGGAGGCAGGTTTGTTTACACAGACCTCTCCCCGTTCTTCAGCTCTGTGACCCGATCGCGGGACACCAGCGGCAAAAGGGTCTGCTGGTCCCGCGGCTGGGGTCACGGAGCTCCCGACCGGGTCGCGAGCGCGCCGCTGGCGGCGCGCGCACGACCCACGGCCAGGCAATTAAAGGGCCACGTACCTGTACGTGGTTTTGCCTGCCCGTGCCATTCTGCTGACGTATATGTGCAGTGGGCAGTCGGGAAGCGGTTAAATGGAGGCTCTCTATTTTGCATTTTGATAATATTGATAAACATGATAGCTTATGCCCTTTCACTAATTGATTGTTTCTGGTTATGCTGCCACCTTGTGGTCACTGTATTAAAGTTTTACTAAACCCACAACAGTAACATCAGTCTGTATATGCAGTAAAGCATGCTTGTTATACTCCCTGTGGAACCTAACCCTCCGCATTGTGTAAAAAAGGCTGTTTGATCCTGTATGCACAGATCCTCCTCTTCCTCCACTGACTCCAAAACAGGTTCCCGATAAGACAGAGTCTATGGAGTCACTCTGCACATGCTCAGTTTGGTGTGTATTGCTAGAGAGTTGTTTTTTTTTTTTCTTTTCTTGGGAGAGTGCATGTGATCAGCACAGGGCCAGACAGAGGGTCAGACCAGTGTTTTTTTTCAACTCCAGTCTTCAAGGCGCCCCAACAGGTCATGTTTTTAGGATTTCCCTCAGATGAAACGGCTCTGGTAATTACTAAACTGATCAAATGACCTGTGCAAAATAATGGAAAGCCTGAAAACATGACCTGTTGGGGCGCCTTGAGGACTGGAGTCGAGAAACGCTGGGTCAGAGGTCCTGGACCCTGATAGGACAGCTCAGTGCAGTATGAAAACTCCTCCTACAAGCTTTAACCAGACACTGATAGAAGTCACAAGACTGCTATGTCATGGCTCCCAACTGTCCCTGATTTTGAGGGACTGTCCCTGATTGGAGCAATGTCCCTCTTTCCTCCTCATTTGTCCCTCATTTTTATAGTTGTATATAAAATGCACTTTTTATCTTTCAAAAGGTGTTTCCCAGCACTAAACCTTTCATCTGATTTCTAAATTGCTGCATTTGTACATTTTAAGAGCCAATATAAAGGAATAGTAGTAATAAAAAAAAAAAGTCCTTGTGGATTTATTTAAACTTTTGTTTTGTTAATTTTCCTTTAAGGGGGCGTGTCCTATGCCTACATACATTTGTTAGTAGGTGTCCCTCATTCTCATCTCAAAATGTTGGGAGGTGTGGGGGAGGTGTGGGGGAGGTATGCAATGTACTGCTGATGAGAAAAGGTGTTTAGCAGTTTATATTTACAAAAATGATTGCATTTCCATGTTCTGTGTACTGTGGGAGACCAGATATAGTGAATGCAGAGTCCTGGGTTTAGTAACCCTTTAAAGTGGAAGTAAACCCTCTGGGACCACTTTGACCTACAGGTAAGTCTAGATTAAGGCTTACCTGTAGGTCCAATAAATATCTTCCAAACCTACATGGTTTAGGAGATATTTAGAAAAGAAAAGGCACCGCTATCTACGGCGCATGCGCCGTAGACAGCGGCGCACAGGCACACTGCGCATGCCGAGATCACGGCGATATGCCGCTCTCGTGCGCATGCGCCAGAGTGACGTCATTGCCGCTCCAGCGAATCACAGCGCTGAAGCGGCGAGACCCGGAAGTCACTCCGGGTTTGATGGCGACGCCGAAGATCGTAGATGTAGACCGCTACGGGGGCTTCGTTCTCAGGTAAGTCATTCATAATGAGCTAGAATGCTATGCATACTAGCTCATTATGCCTTTGCCTTGCAGGTTCCTATTTTTTTTTTTTAGTAATGGCGGCGATCTGTGATTTTTATTGTGACTGCAACATTATGGCGGACACATCGGACATTTTTGACACATTTTTGGGACCTTTGTCATTTATACAGCAATCAATGCTATTTAAATGCATTGATTCCTGTATAAATAACACTGGAAGTGAAAGAGTTAACCACTAGGGGGCAGGGAGGGGTTAATATGTTCCCTGGGAGTGATTCTTACTGTGGGGGGAGGGGACTCACAAGGGGAGGAGACCGATCGGTGTTTCTCTATACAGAGAACACACCATCGGCTCCTCTCCTCTGACAGGACCGATGATCTGTGTGTTTACACACACAGATCCACGGTCCCGCTGTGTTACCGGGCAATCGCGGGTGCTCAGCGGACATCGCGGCCACTGGGCACGCGCATCGGGTGCCCAGTGACACGGCGGGTGTGCGCGCTCCCGGCGGGGCGCGCGCATTGCTCCCGGCGGTGCGCACTCCCTGGAGGGCCGTCAAGGGGAGGACGTCATATGACATCCTCCCGCGCTGAGAGCTGCGCCGCCTGGCCATCAATAGACGGCCGGCGGTCGCGAGGTAGTTAATGACCAGGCCATTTTTTGTGATACAGCACTGCGTCGCTTTAACTGACAATTGCACAGTCGTGCGACGTGGCACCCAAACAAAATTGTAATTTTTTTTTCCCACAAGTAGAGCTTTCTTTTGGTGGTATTTGATCACCTCTGCGGTTTTTTTTTTTTGCGCTTAAAAAAAAAAAAAAAAAAGCGACAATTTTGAAAAAAAAGCAATATTTTTTTAACTTTTTGCTATAATAAATATCCCCAAATCATATAAACTAAAAAACTAATTTCTTTCTCAGTTTAGGCCGATACGTATTCTTCTACATATTTTTGGTAAAAAAAATCGCAATAAGCGTATATTAATTGGTTTTCGCAAAAGTTATAGCGTGTACAAAATAGGGGATAGATTTATGCTATTTTAATTATTTTTTTTTTTTAATTAGTAATCGCGGCGATCTGTGATTTTTTTAACGGGACTGCGACATTATGGCAAATCGGACACTTTTGACACTATTTTGGGACCATTGACATTTATTCAGCGATCAGAGCTACAAATAGCCACTGATTACTGTATAAATGACACTGGCAGGGAAGGGGTTAAACACTAGGGGGCGATCAAGGGGTTAAGTGTGTCCTAGGGAGTGATTCTAACTGTTAGGGGGCTGGACTTCAACACACAGGACAGTGATCACTGCTCTCGATGACAGGGAGCAGTGATCACTGTCCTGTCACTAGGCAAAACGGGGAAATTCTTTGTTTACAAAAGCATCTCCCCGTTCTTCCACTCCGCGACACGATTGCGGACACCCGGCAGACATCGAGTCCCCGGGAGCTGCGGTCACGGAGACAACGGCGGGCGCACACCCGCGCCGCCTCTTAAAGGGGACGTACCTGTATGCCTTTTTGCCTACCAGCGCCATTCTGCTGACGTACATCGGTGTGCGCTGGTCGACAAGTGGTTAATTATAGGAGATCATATGCGCCTGTGGCTTGATACCCAGCCCGGGCCTTTGGTTGCTCACAGTCAGGATCCCAGCCCCTTTGCAGGAGTATGTGGCTCAATCAGGAGGTTAGTGGCAGATATTTCCTAGAAAAAAATGATAAAAGTGCTTCCATAGCGTAAAACCATACGGTATTTGTTTTATAAAAAAAAGGTAAAAAGTATTGCACTTACATTTGTGTAAAAACATCATATGCAGAGTACATGCATCAAGGCAGAGTAAAGAATAAAGCAGGCCGGCTCTCTGTAACAGCCCGTCATTCGGGGACTTCCGTGTATTGCGGTGACGTCTAGACACGTGCAATTCGTTTAGTTACGAATTCGTTTTCCGTTCAAATTCGTTATATTCGTTCATTCGTTATCGTACGAATGAACGAATGGTTTACTAAAAATTTTAACGAATAACGAACTATCGAAAAGAACGAATATGAAAAACAACGAAAATACGAAATAATTAAATTGGAAACAACGAAACTACGAAAGAATGAAAATCCGAAAAACGAAAACAGAAACAACGAAAATACCGAACAAAGATTCAAAAATAACGAAAATCAAAATGAACGAAAAAATTCGTACATTCGTAACTTTTTTTTTTTTGTTTGTTGATTCGTAATTTTCCATGTCGCTGCTTAACGTGCTTCGAATGGATTCGTAAATTCGTTTTTGGTTAGTTGATAAACGTGGTTGGGTCGGTGGCACTTTGTTTTGGTGGATTTTTGAGTTAAGTTCCGACTTGTGAGAGAGAAATTCTTTGTTTCTTAAACATGTAATAGCATACACATTACATAAAATTATGAATTATGCTCCGATTACGAATCTACGAAAACAATGTTACGAAAGTACGAATAAAAAAATCTTACGAAAGTACGAATGTAACTAAATCTACGAAAATACGAATGCGTCCGAATACAAAATATAACGAAAATACGAATAAACGAAAATTAGACTAACGGAAAAACGAATCAACGAAAAAATAACTCTTCCGAAAATACGAACGAGTCCGAATACGAACACCGACGACTTACGAAATTACGAATCGTTACGAATCAACAGAGACAAACAGAAACGAAACTAAACACATTTTTCTATTGTGCACATGTCTAGTGACGTCATCATGTCGCTCCTCCCCACACGTTTCGTCACACCTGACATCATCCTGGGGCACGATGTAGGCATAGGACACACCCCCTGTCACACCCCCTTAAAGGAGAATTAACCCCAAAAAAAAAGTTCAGTAAATCCACAAGGGCTTTTTTTTTACCACTACTATTCCTTTATATTGGCTTTTAAAATTTACAAATGCAGCCATTTAGAATTTGGATGAAAGGTTTAGCGCTGGGAAACACTGTTTGAAAGATAAAAAGTGCATTTTATATACATCTATATGGATCAGACCAAAATGAGGGACAGATGAGGGGGGAAAGAGGGACAGAGGGACATTGCTCCAAATCAGGGACAGTTGGGAGCTCTGCAGTAGAGAAACAGAACTGCCTGTATGTATGGGGTGCAAATCCTATAGGAAAGCCAAAGTGAGAATGAACAGGGAGCATGTAACCTGAGTACATAGAACTCCCCTCCTCCCGACAAACTACTGGTTCCTGCCACTGAGCTGGACCCCTCCCCTTTCTCCCAGTGTGCTTCTATTACATCCTATCACTGATGTTTTGGAAGACAGCAGTAGGTGCTCCTTATGATTTACAAGCATAGGAAGATGAATGAAGACTGATTTTACAGATAGTAGATGTACAATATTTGAAAAGTGATAATTCTAAATGATCATTTTTTTTTTACAGTCTTCTCTTGTTTCTTATCTCCGCAGCAAACGCCGGTGAAGCAGTCATTCAGCAAGTCGCTGTGCCGGGAGTCCCACTGGAAATGTCTACTTCTGTCGCTTCTCATCTACAGCTGCATGGGTGCCATGACCTGGTGCCACGTTACCAAAGTCACCCGCTTGACCTTCGACACCGCCTACAAAGGCAACTCCATGATGTATCATGACAGTCCCTGCTCCAATGGCTACGTCTACATCCCCCTGGCCTTCCTGGTCATGCTGTACGTCGTCTACCTGGTGGAATGTTGGCACTGCTACACGCGGAACGAGATGCAGTATAAAGTAGACCTGGAGAGCGTGCAGGAACGCGTGCAGAGGATGCAGCAGGCCACACCGTGCATTTGGTGGAAGGCCATCAGCTACCACTACGTACGCCGGACTCGGCAGGTGACCCGTTACAGAAATGGAGATGCCTACACCACCACCCAGGTCTACCACGAGCGGGTCAACACCCACGTGGCGGAGTCAGAATTTGACTATAACAACTGCGGAGTAAAGGATGTCTCGAAAGAACTGGCAGGCCTCGACAGCTATCCGGTCACGCGGCTGCGTTTTACAAAGTGCTTTAGCTTTGCAAATGTGGAGTCTGAGAACTCTTATCTGACCCAGAGGGCAAGATTCTTTACGGAGAACGAGGGCCTGGATGATTACATGGAAGCTCGGGAGGGAATGCACTTAAAAAACGTGGACTTCAAGGAATATATGGTTGCATTTTCTGACCCGGACAACCTTCCGTGGTACGTCTCCCACTATGTATTTTGGGTGGCGGCTCTTCTAACGCTCTCCTGGCCACTAAGAGTCTTGAACGAGTACCGAACATCGTGTGTCCATTATCACGTGGAGAAGCTGTTTGGCTTTGACTTTACACCGGTCACGCCTGCCGATGACCGGACCTTGTGCCGGAGAATGCCCCGGGTCAACACCATCGACAGCACCGAGCTGGAGTGGCACATACGGTCCAACCAGCAGCTGGTGCCCAGCTACTCCGAAGCGGTTCTCATGGATCTGGCGGGCATGTCTTCTAACAGTAACTACACTGCCTGCCGCTATACCCAGGGCTATCGCCAGAACTGCGATAGGTGCCACCGTACAATCAGCAGCTCCTCCATATTTTCCCGCAGCGCTCTCAGCATATGTAACGGCAGCCCCAGGATTCCGTTCAGCAGCAGCCGCTTCTCCCTGGGGCGCCTGTACGGATCCCGCCGCAGCTGCCTGTGGCAGAGCCGCAGCGAAAGCCTCAACGAGCAAAGCGCTCCTACCGAGCAGACCAGGCTGTCCAGCCAGGTAACGGTGGAAGAGGAGGAGCCACCTCCATACCAGGATGCTCTCTATTTCCCTATCCTCATTGTCCACCGCAATGAAGGCTGCACAAATCACGACCACCGACGCCTCCACCGCAACGGTTCTTGTGTAGAAACCTCACTGTGATAGAGTTAAAAAACTAAAAAAAGCTGAAAATAAAATGTTGTGTTATCATCACAAAAACACAGAGGAGATGACTTCATTGTTACGGTCATGAGGAGCCCAGTAAGATGCAAAAATATCAATGGCACGCGGCAAACGCCAAACAGATCATGGCATCAATGAAGTACAGGTGCTAAAAGCGAACAGATCTTGAGGAAGCGGCCAAACCCGGCGGCTAAGGGTGGAATGTGGATGAGACACATGAAGACATTTATACACCAAGACTTTGATGGATTGAGCCATAACGGTCCTGTACAATGTCCACGGCGATGTACAAAGCCAAGAACCAAACCCACGGGACCCATTGGAGGACAAAGGCGACCAAGGAGAGTTCTTCCACTGGCTTTTGTCTGCTATACTCTGGACGAGGGTTGAATGTGGCATCACAGGACTGGATATTTGATATTCGGTAGCAGAAAAATTAGGCAATAGTTCATCCATTAGTTATAGCACTTCCTGTCCATCCATTGGATCATCTTCCCAAGGTGTTTAGTCGTGTTCTCGGGAACCGGTCTGCCCTCGACGAGTCAACCAGTGAGCTGTACATGGGAATAGCGCAGGGAATTGTGGGCCAGGAACTGGATTCCGAGAAGAGGAGACACTAAACTCAGCATTTTTTTCTCACTGACGAATGTGCAATATCTCCATTACACCATGGTTAATGGAGGCGTCACCGGGGGCCCCTGGAGGCCAATAAGCGGGATGAAGTTTGGTGGGATTTAATGGATCACTGCGGACCTCTCTCTCTCTTCTTTTCACATGTGGTTATTACTCCCTCATCCACTCACAGTATATTCAGCATGAGAATGTTCAGGTTGTATATACACAGATTACGAAGAATAATCTCACCTCTTACAACATTGGTAATGAGCTTCATATTGCATGTCACCCATCCCCCCCCCCCCTCAGTTATGTAACATGAAACGCTGACACTCCTCTACTTGGGTGTCACATGTCCCATCCCCCCATCCCCATCCCCATCCCCGGGCTGCAGTGTGTGGAATTACCGTCACTACCAAATGTCTCTCTGCTGCCTTAACCCTTTCACTCTCCAAAAGGGGCTGCAACAAAGTGCAGAGTCACCATACACTGCAGGCCGCGGGAGTCAGCAAAATGGAGGCGTGCATTTGTGTGGTTAGAGTTCCACCGCAGGTGTGGCTGTCAATACCGGATTTCTGTATATAGGCAGATCAATGGATGGATAAACGGGGATAGATTTCCACTGAATGCTTTACTGCGGCTTGTGAACTACACGTCCCAGCATGCCTTACCATTGGCAATTTAAAGGGAAACTATAATGTATTTCAGTGAGTCACATTCTTGCGTTATCACTGTAAGGTTTGATGTGACTTTCACTTTTTTTTATTTAATTTTTTTTTGCTGTTTCATATTTTTAATTGTTGTATTTCATATCCAGATGTGTAAATGCTTCCTTTTTTTTGGATGGAGCATTTTGTATATCAGGGAATGTGATTGGCTGCCTTGGTTAAAAGGGATCTACCAGGATGGGAAGATGGCGCTTCTGATTTGTTTTTAGAAGGTTCAAGCTTTGGTGGGGCTTTCACCCCGCCCCCCCCATCCTTCATCCACTGCTTAGCGAGTCACTGGTCCGGCGAAACGCGTCACTTACATCAGCCGTTCCAGACGCTTCAGTGGATGCATGCTTGTTCTAGGTCAAGGACACTAATAATGGAGACAGCCCAGGAGCCTGCACCTTCAACACAAGTCAGACGTGGCAGCCCCCCATATTCCTATGCTGACAGGTCCCCTTTAAGGACAGCCGAGACGGCCTTATAGAGAGTTTTATTATTTTCCATCAATCAGGCCGCCCCCCATAGACGTCTATATACATACTCCATGCAGACAGAAGAATGAGTCTTACCACAAAAACACATCAGTGAGAATATTTTTTTTAAGCTTAAACGTCCACATATTATCTGGAAAAAAAACAAAATGATTAAAAAAGATTCCCTTTAATCAGTAAGGGGTTCCAGTGCAGGCAAAATGTTATCCAGCTGCTTGTAATGTGCCTGCAGTGGACATGCTGGTTGTTGTAGTGTCCCTGCATTGACCATGCTGGCTGTTGCAGAGTTTCTGCAGCGAGCAAGCTGGCTCTTGTAGTGTCCCATTGACCATGCTGGTTCCTGTAGTGTCCCTGCAATGACCATGCTGGCTGTTATAGTCTCCTTGCATTGGCCACCCTGGTTCTTGTAGTGTCCCTGCATTGGCCATGCTGGTTCTTGTAGTGTTTCTGCATTGGCCATGCTGGTTCTTGTAGTGTTTCTGCATTGACCATGCTGGTTCTTGTAGTGTTTATGCATTAACCAAGCTGGCTCTTGTATTATCTCTGCAGTGGACCAGCTGGCTCTTGTAGTGTCCCATTGACCATGCTGGTTCCTGTAGTGTCCCTGCAATGACCATGCTGGCTGTTATAGTGTCCCTGCATTGGCCAGCCTGGTTCTTTTAGTGTCCCTGCATTGGCCATGCTGGTTCTTGTAGTGTTTCTGCATTGACCATGCTGGTTCTTGTAGTGTTTCTTCATTAGCCATGCTGGCTCTTGTATTGTCTCTGCAGTGGACCAGCTGGTTCCTGTAGTGTCCCTTCATTGACCATGCTGGCACTTATAGTGTCCCTGCATTGGCCCCACTGGTTCTTGTAGTCTCCCTGCACTGGCCATGCTGGCTGTTGTAATGGTTCTGCATTGGCCACGCTGGCTCTTGTAGTATCTCTGCGGTGGACCAGCTGGCCCTTGTAGTCTCACATTGACCATGCTGGTTTCTGTAGTGAACCCTGCATTGGCCATGCTGGTTCTGTTAGTCTCCCTGCATTGGCCACGCTGGCTCTTATAATGTCTCTGCAGTGGACCAGCTGGCTCATGTAGAGTCCCTGCATTGACTTTACCATTGTAGTGTTTCTGCAGTGGACATGCTGATTCTTGCAGTTCTGGGTGGTCAAAGTTGGGACTGGCTTATGATTTATTTCGAAAAATAATACAACTGATGAGGTCATACACAGCCAGAGCAGGGACAGATTTAGAAGTGTGCGCAATTTGAAGCCGATTTTTCATCATTTAGGTCAGGGGTAGGCGACCAGGGCCCCCCCCCCGGCTGTTGCAGAACTACAAGTCCCATCATGCCTCTGGAAGTAATTGTAACTGCTAGCCCTGCAATGCCTCATGGGAGATGTAGTTCCACATCAGCTGGAGGGCCCCGGGTTGCCTACCCCTGGTTTAGGTCTTGTAGTCTCCGTGCATTGACCACACTGGTTCTTGCAGTGTTTCTGCTTTGGCCATGGTTCTGCATTGGCCATGGTTCTGCATTGGCCATGGTTCTGCATTGGCCTTGGTTCTGCATTGACCATGGTTCTGCATTGACCATGGTTCTGTATTGGTCATGGTTCTGCATTGGTCATAGTTCTGCATTGGTCATAGTTCTGCATTGCCCATGGTTCTGCATTGACTATGGTTCTGTATTGACCATGGTTCTGCATTGACCATGGTTCTGCATTGGCCATGGTTCTGCATTGACCATGGTTCTGCATTGACCGTGGTTCTGCATTGGTCATGGTTCTGCATGGACTATGGTTCTGCATTGGCCATGGTTCTGCATTGGCCATGGTTCTGCATTGACCAAGGTTTTGTGTTGACCATGGTTCTTTATTGACTGTGGATCTGCATTTGATATGGTTCTGCCTTTGCCATGGTTCTGCATTGCCCATGGTTCTACATTGACCATGGTTCTGCATTGGCCATGGTTCTGCATTGGCCATGGTTCTGCATTGACCATGGTTCTGCGTTGGCCACGGTTCTGCATGGACTATGGTTCTGCATTGGCCATGGTTCTGCATTGACCAAGGTTCTGTGTTGACCATGGTTCTGTATTGACTGTGGATCTGCATTTGATATGGTTCTGCATTTGCCATGGTTCTGCATGGGCCATGGTTCTACATTGACCATGGTTCTGCATTGGCCATGGTTCTGCATTGACCATGGTTCTGCGTTGGCCACGGTTCTGCATGGACTATGGTTCTGCATTGGCCATGGTTCTGCATTGACCAAGGTTCTGTGTTGCCCATGGTTCTGTATTGACCATGGTTCTGGATTGACCATGGTTCTGCATTGGCCATGGTTCTGCATTGGCCATGGTTCTGCATTGGCCATGGTTCTGCGTTGGCCACGGTTCTGCATGGACTATGGTTCTGCATTAGCCATGGTTCTGCATTGACCAAGGTTCTGTGTTGACCATGGTACTGCATTGCCGATGGTTCTGCATTGGCCATGGTTCTGCATTGCCCATGGTTCTGCATTGCCCATGGTTCTGCATTGCCGATGGTTCTGCATTGGCCATGGTTCTACATTTTCCATGGTTCTGCCTTGGCCATGGTTCTACATTTTCCACGGTTCTGCCTTGGCCATGGTTCTGCATTGACCATACTGGCTCTTCTGGTTAATCTCTGACATGCAGGAGTGCTGAGTGACCCTGTGCTCCATTCTAACTTCGATGCAATTCAGTGTTGTTTTGTAATTACCTGCCAATGACCTCCACCATCATTGTGACTGACCTGTGTAGGTATTAAAGGGACTGTCTGGGGTCATGTGACGGCATTTCATTCCCGCAGTCCCATCAATATGAATTAGGATCATCAGCTCCATTGTGAAAACTGATGCGAAGTGAATGTGGGTTTCCCCCAATTCGCATGTCGGGAGCCCGTGAATAGAGCCGGTTCACACATCTCCGGGGGGCGGCCCGCGGAGCACGTTGCACAGGGGTCCTGTGCGTTTTTGCCTCTGTTTCAGGTCCGAATTAAAAAAAAAAAAAAAATTGAAAAATTCTGGCCTGATTCGTCCCTGAAACGGAGAACAGGGACCCCTGCCGCGTCCGGGCATAGTGTGAACCCAGCCTAAAGCTGAACTCTGAGGTTATTAGATATTGTCTAAATACAAGAGTCCTGTGTATCCTTCCTTGGATCTCGGTGAACTTTTGTAAATTTCTTCCAGATCTGTGCAGTAATCCAGTGTGAGACTTAAAGTAATAAAGACCGCTCACTGCTGCCCTCTCTCCTTGGGCAGGGGGACTGGTCTTGTCGCCGCCCCCTCCTGTAGTTTTCTGTAGTGGGTGGAGCCTGCTGGGCCCCTCCCATGGCTCTGCTCCCTGCACAGGCTGATGTTACAGAACAGTGATGTCACTGCTACTTTTACAAGGTTATAACTGGGTTTCCTAAGGCAATTAGTGCACAGAAAGTGGATATATGAATATATAGCCTGTGTGGCAATTGAGGAATGTATTTAAATAAAGTTTGTTGTGCCCAAAGTTCAGCTTTAAGAGGAGGAGTGAACAGAAGAAGCCCTGCCGAAAATTTTGTTTGTTTTAGGTTCATTCATTTTTATTTTTTTTTTCGTAAATTTGAAAATTCGGAATTCATTAATTCGATAAAGAATTGGGAATTCGTAATATTGAAAATTCAGAATTTGGAAATTCGGAAATTCGGAAATTCGAAAATTCGGAAATTCGGAATTCGTAAATTAGAAAATTTGGAATTCGGAAATCTGAAATTCCAAAAACTTGTAAATTCAAAAATTCGAAAATCCAAAAATTCTTAAATCCGAAAATTCAGAATTCGATTCGTAAATTCAAACATTCGTAAATTCTAAAATCTGAAAATGATAAAATCTGAAAATCCAAAATTTTAAAGTTTGGAAATTCGAAAATTCGAAAATCCAAAAAATTGAAAGGACGAAAATCGAAAAATTACAGATAATAACTAACTAATAATAACTAACTATTAAATTATAGGTATTGAAATTTCCTTTTTAAATTTGGCTGTTAGTGAACATTATTTGAATGCGAATTTATCTGAAGTTACGAATTATACAAAATAACAAATGGCACATATAAACAAATTAATTCTTTACATTCACTAACAGCCAAATTATTTCAGATTTTCAAAGTTTTCGGGTTTTAGAATTTTCGGGTTTTTGTTCTTATTTTCAGATTTTCATTCTTATTTTTTTTTTTTTATTTCCAAGTTTTCGAATTTCCAAGATTTCGAATTTCCAAGTTTTCGAAATTTTCGAAATTTTAGAATTTTAGAATTTTGAATTTTAGAATTTCAAAATTTAGAAAATCGAATTTTAGAAATTTGAATTTTGAATTTCGAATTTCGAATTTTGAATTTTAGAAATTCGAATTTTAGAATTTCGGAAACGTTGAATATTCGGAAAAATTCGAAGATTTGTTTTCGAACTAACGAAATTTGTCGAAATTCGTTAAAAAAACTAATTTGGAACAAAACGAATTGCACATGTCCAGCCCTGTGCACGAGACCCCCCACCACCACCATGTGACCACTCCAAGTGTCTGTCCATCCAATCACGACTTATAAGATCAATGGGACGATTACATGTTTATTGATGACCTATAAAAACAAAGAATACAGTTGTAAGTTGGTGATTTTAGCTGATCATATAAAAAAAAATAACCCAACCTTAAAACCTGGACCCCTAAAAGTAAGGCCTCACCCCAACCTAACCCCCAATACTTCCCCTATCGACTCCAGGCAAAAACATAATCTCAGGTTCTTAGTTATATGCCCTACCTCACTTTTATAGCTGCGACTATCCTCTGTGTGCACACTTCAATACCCCCCTCCCCCACCCCCACCCCACCAAAAACCTACGGGTGACTACAGGAAAAAAATGTCCATAGTCTGCCCTCCACCCACAGCCTATGATTGGACAAGGAAGAAGCAGCAGCATGCCTGCTGGGGTCATCCAAGTGCTCACCCCTCCTATAAGAGTTAGACTGACATTACTATGCAAAGAAACAAAGCTCTGATTGGCTGAGAGTACGCGCTCTCTCCCGATCTCAGCTGTGCAGAGGATTACAGCAGGCTGATGTCAAGGCGGATTCAGCTACACATTCCAGTAGTGTGTATTCAATGAATACATAACCAGAATAAATTGTGTGTTTTTTTTAAATCTTTGCCTGGGGTTGAGCTTTAACCCTAACTTTTTCCCCATTGTAACCCCAACTATGACACCTAAGACCAACCCCTAACCTGTAAACCTCTTCTACACTGAGATCTACCCTTGGCGACATCTCAGACCTAGAAAATGCTGATTAGACATTTTATACATCCTTGCAGAGCTATGGAACGTTCCCCTCAAAATAAGGTCAGTGCAAGATGCCACAGCAAGGACCTTCTATAGGAATTTTCGGGTCCACATACTTTATCAAGCTAAAAAATGGGGGGGTTGTCATTGCTACAACTGCAGGTCTGTCATCATCATCCTTGCTGCACTAGTCAGTGACGTGAGGTCCAGGTCTGTTGTTCTCATCCTTGCCTCCAACAGTCAGGGACATGAGGTCCAGGTCTGTCATCCTCACTTAATTAGTCAGTGAGTCGATCACCTGGAACAAGCATGCAGCCAGTGAATTGAAGGGACGTCTCATATGCTGTTGCTGTAACTATCGAGTAATGAAAGAAGGATGAGGATGACAGCTCCAAAGCTTGCACCTCTCAAAAGAAGTCCGCAGTGGCAGTAGCTCATAATTCTGTCATGACTGATTCACTTTACAGAGGCATTGGTTCAAGAATGACTCTGAGTTGGAACCCCCACCATAGACATACAGTATAATTTACATCTCCCAGCTTCCACCTAGATCCTATTAGTCCCTCCAATGGTCTCTGTCCAAGTCTGATCAGCTCCACCCAGAAGCTTCTTCACTGGTCCTACAGCCCCTCCATCAACTCTGTCCTAGGCTCCACCAGCTCCTCCAGTGGCTTCCGTCCTCGTCCCATCAGCTCCTCCCAGTGGCCTCCACCTAGGTTCAGTCAGTTCCATCGGCAACCTCCACCCAGATCCCACCAGCCCCTCAAGTGGAATTTGCCCAGGTCCCATCAGCCCCTCTAGTGACCTCCACCCAGGTCCAGTCAGTCCCATCGGCTACCTCCACCCTGGTCCCATCACCCCTATCCAGCAGATTCCTCACAGGTCTTACATCCCTCTCAGAGGCCTCCTCACAGGTCCCATTAGCCCCTCCAGTGGCCTCCGCCCAAGTCCCATCAGCCCCTCCAGTGGCCTCTGCCCAGGTCCTATTGGCCTCTGGAGGTGCAGGTGGCGCTCTTCAATCCTGCGTGGACAGATAATGAAATGTCAATAAAGACTCACTTCACTGGTCCTACAGCCGCCCCATCAATTTTCCCTAGGTCCCATCAGCCCTTCCAGTGTCCTCTGTCCAGGTCTGATCAGCTCCATCCAGCAGCTTCTTTACTGGTCCTACAGCCCCTTCATAAACTCTTACTGGGTCCCATCACCCCCTCCAATGGCCTTTGACTCAGTCCCATCACCTCCCATCCAGCAGCTTTCTAACAGGTCTTACAGCCCCCCTCAGTGGCCTCTTCACAGGTCCCATTAGCCCCTCCAGTGGCCTCCGCCCAAGTCCCATCAGCCTCTCCACCCAGGCCCCATTGGCCTCTCCTGCAGGTGGCGCACTTCCCTCCTGTGTAGACAGATAATGAAATGTCAATAAAGACTCAAATGAATGTTTTTGTTGGGAAAACATTTTTTTTTCCGGTGTGTATATATAGTAGATGTCATAGGAATATGGGGATGGTAGATGGAATGGGGCCTTGAAATAAGACATTGTAGACCTAATCACACCATAAAGAGGCCACTCGTGCTGGAGGACTCAGCAATCCCATTTAGATATCATCTCCATTTATTTACTATGGAAGGTGTAGACATTTTATGTGGATCCCCCTGCACATAAGGGTACAACACGGCAAGGTCTTTATACTATCTCTTATTCTCGTCCCCTTCGGTCTAGCATAATGCAGACTGCACTGCCCGATGGACAGCAGGGACCCCCAACCTAGCATATTATACTTAGTATTTCAAGGGAAACTATCTTTTCAGGGAGAACATACTATATAATGTCTAAGCTAAATCTTTACGTTTGCTATGCCACGTTTCCAATACTGTACTACAAACTCAGATATGTAGATGACCCCTCTGGTATTTCTCTGTGCTGAGAAATTGTATTCGTAAAATTAGATCACAGGGAGGAACAGTAAAGCGCAAACTCTGTGCAATAGGCAGGAAGCAAATGCTGCATATATATAAAAAACAAAACAATATGAATGGCACTGTAGACACAGAGGTTTAAAAAATAAACAAACACAGAAGCACATTTTTTCGTACATTAAAACACAGACTGATAGGACTATGGACATTTAGGCTTATTACATTCCAATGTGTATCCAAAAACAAAAAAGGCTATAGTCTCCCTTTAAGTCTGGCTAGCGACCAATGTGCACAGTGACTGCAACTGCGTACCCAAAAACTACGTCCTTTCAGTTTGTATTGCAGAGGAGTGATACGTATGAATGTGGTCCCTGCCTGGTTACATATCATGATTTGCAAATTGGTCGTTGGTGGTCACACTGGGAGACCCTTCCTCTAGTTCTACAACATCAAGTAACAGTTACACAAAATGTATTAAAACAAACACAGGGGGTCACAAACAACTCCAGAAGTTGCTGTGTATGCCAACCAAATGGGGGCTAACTTTCTGCGGGCCAGTGGGTTGGGTGTCTTTGAGGTAGCAGGTCAGTGGCTGGGAATATCGAGGTAGCAGATCAGTAGGTTTGGAGTCTCGAAGTTTTGGGTCATCAGGTTGGAAGTCTCAAGGTAGCATGCCAGTGGCCACGAATATAGAGGTGGTGGATCAGCAGCTTGACAGTCTTTAGGTGGCAGGTCAGCGCGTTTGGAGGCTCAAGGTGGCCAGTCTGTGGGCTGGGAGTCTTAAGGTGGCAGCTCAGTGAGTTAGGAATATTAAGGTGGCAGGTTATCGAGTTGAGGGTCTTGAGGTGGTGGGTCAGTGGATTTGATGTCTTGAAGTGGTGGGTCATCAAGTTGGGAGTCTCAAAATGGCAACTCAGCTGGATGGGATTCTCAAGATGGCAAATCAGTAAATTAGGAAACTTGAGGTGAGGGGTCAGTTGGGTTGGGAGTCTCGAGGTGGCAGATCAGTGAGTTTGGTGTTTCGACGTGGTTGGTCATCAGGTAGGAAATCTCGAAGTGTCAGGTCAGCGGGTTGTGAGTTGGGAGTCAGCAGGCTGGGAGTCTTATGCCCCGTACACACAACCGGATTTTCCGACAACAAATGTTGGATGTGAGCTTGTTGGCGGAAAGTCCGACCGTGTGTGTGTTCCATCGAACATTTGTTGTCGGACTTTCCGCCAACAAATGTTGTCTAGCAGGTTCTCAAATTTTCCGCCAACAAATTTTTATTGTCGGACTTTCTGATTGTGTGTACACAAGTCCGTCGCACAAAAGTCCACGCATGCTCGGAATCGAGTACGAGCTGGAAGCGCTCGCTCTTGTAAAACTAGTGTTAATGGAGACATCACATACGTCTTGTACGTCACTACGTTCGTAATTGTTTGCCAACATTTGTGTGACTGTGCGTATGCAAGACAAGTTGGAGCCAACAACTTTCGAACAAAATACCACAGTTTTGTTGTTGGAAAGTCCGATCGTGTGTAAGGGGCATTAAAGTGACAGATCAGTGGATCAGAAATTGGAGCTGATGGCATCAGGTTTGAAATCTTGAGATGGCAGGTTATTGACTTGAGTCTCGAGGTGGTGGGTCAATGGGGTTTGATGTCTTGAAGTGGTGGGTCATCAGGATGGGAATCTCGAATTAGTAACTCAGTGGGCTGGAATTTTTGAGATGACAAATCAGTAAATTAGAAATCTTGAAGTAGCAAGCCAGCGGGTCTCGAGGTGACAGATCAGTGAGCTGGTTGTCTCAAGGTGGCGCGTCATCATGTATGATGTTTCAATGTGTCAGGTCAGCAGGTTGGGAGTCTTAAGGTGGCAGATCAATAGACTAAGAATTTAAGGTGGCAGGTCATTTGATTAGAAGTCTTGAGTTTGCTGGTCATTGGATTAGGAGTCTTGAGTTTGCTGGTCATTGGATTAGGAGTCTTGAGTTGGCTGGTCAGTGGGTTGAGAGTCTCAAGGTGAAGGTGTCCTTATTACTTCTACGCAGTCTCCATGACCCATATATGACCCATAGGAGGGCTACCTGTGGGGGCCTCTGGGGGTCAGTACCCAGAAAAGTATATGCCACAATATCAACCAGTATAAGGGAATTAAGGATACAACACATCGGACAAAATCCGTCTAAAAAAATCCGACGGATTTTGTGGTCGAAATTTCTGACAGTGGGTACGAGGGCTTAAAGTGTCAGATCAGCGGACCAGGAATTTGAGCTGGTGGCAGCGGGTTAGAAATCTTGAGATGGCAGGTTATTGACTTGAGTCTCGAGGTGGTGGGTCAATGGGTTTGATGTCTTGAAGTGGCAGGTCATCAGGTTGGGAATCTCGAATTAGTAACTCAGTGGGCTGGAATTTTTGAGATGGCAAATCAGTAAGTTAGGAATCTTGAAGTAGCAAGCCAGTGGGTTGGGAGTCTCGAGGTGACAGATCATTGAGCTGGTTGTCTCAAGGTGGCGCGTCATTATGTAGGATGTTTCAATGTGTCAGGTGAGCAGGTTGGGAGTCTTAAGGTGGCAGATCAATAGACTAAGAATTTAAGGTGGCAGGTCATTGGATTAGGAGTCTTGAGTTGGCTGGTCAGTGGGTTGGGAGTCTCAAGGTGAAGGTGTCCTTATTACTTCTACTCAGTCTCCATGACCCATATATGACCCATAGGAGGGCTACCTGTGGGGGCCTCCGTGGGTCAGTACCTAGAAACGTATGCCACAATATCAACCAGTATAAGGGAATTAAAGAGGAAGTAAACCCGTGTAGGTTTAGGAGATATTTCTTTGACCTACAGGTAAGCCTTAATCTAGGCTTACCTGTAGGTCCAAGTGGTTTGTAAGGGTTTACAACCATTTTAAGGATACAACACATCGGTTGCAGTGAGTATAGCGCCATAGTTTATCCTCCCAAAGGAACTCCATATGGTGACACAGCAAAGCATTCTGGGTATGGGTATTTTGGTGGATACCAGGATCCAGGTCAGGCGATGGATAGGGTATACAGACTGATGCAGTAATGTGTTCCAGTTTATCATTTATGTGACCTTGGATCCCTGTAGATAATTGGGAATTCTGGTTATTAGATATCACGTAGTATGTGAGATCACTACTGAATGTTTTATAAAATCCCGGCACAGAGGGATTATCTGTTATTAAGTGCTTTTATTAGACAATGTAATGAGTTGTATGATATGTCAGGAGGAGGTCCGCCACCGTAGTAGTGTTGGAGTGCTCAGATTGGGGTCCCTCATGATCCGATGTCATGGCATTGGTGGAGCCTGCTGGGCCCCACCCACAGCTCTGTTCTCTGCACAGGCTATGTGCAGCCCAGTGATGATGTCACTGCTACTTTTACAAGGCAATAGCTGGGTTTGCAGAGGCATTTGATAACACAGTGGATTTATATTTTTTCTGGCATATAGTTAAGTGAAAGTTTTTGTTCCTGGATTTCAGCTTTAATGCAAAAATAAAAAATAAAAGTTTTGGCTATACATACAAGAAAGACATGGAAGGTAGCCATTGCAATGCTGGTTTCCTACCAGTCTTACCTACTGGCTTCAATACTTTGTGTCCCTTACCTGTAACAAGCATGTAGATAAGGATGGTTGAGGTTTAAACTTAGCTGGTCAGTGTAGTAGCCAGGTGTGCAGCATCTTCAAAAAGGGGTGCACAGTGGCAGCTCCCAAGTGTCTCTCAGGAAACGTTTCCTTTAGGCTGCCTTCCTACCTACCTACCTACCTATGCGTTGTATTAAAGTGGTTGTAAACCTCAGACATGAAAAATGAACAAAGAATATTCCTCTATAGTTAGTACTCGTCTCAGTCCAGAGCGCTCAGCGTCATTTCTGTCTGCTGCTTTCTTCCTCTGCTATCAAAAACTAGTCACTTCTCTTCACTTTTCCTGACACCAAGAAAAACATGGTGACAGGGGAGAGGGACCTCCAGCTGATTGACAGCCTCAACTATGTTCCTGTGAGCTGTGTTGAAGGGGAGGGGGGGTGGGGGTTGTCAGCTTCCTCCAATCAGCTTTACGAGCTCCCCTTACTGATGTAACTCTCCGCCCCCTGCTTTTCAGAGCTAAAAGATCAGTGGTGGCCCGTAATGCAGGGCGTAGGGGCACTGGCCCCCCTAATCCATGCGTCCGGCCCCTAATCTACATACAGGGCACCGGACGCATGGATTCCAATGTTTTTTTTTTTTTTTTAAAGCACGTGATTAGAGCCAGAGGCTATAATAGGCTTCAAAAAAGGGTGGACCACAAGCCCACCCACTTGTGTGACAATAGCAAATTAATATTCGCTAGACATGTGCAATTCGTTTCGTTTTTTTTCGTTTTTCGTTTTTTTTCGTTATATTTGTTCATTCGTTATCGTACGAATGAAGGAACGATTCTCTAAAAATTTTAACGAATAACGAATCGTTCGAATCGAACGGATACGAAAACAACGAAAATCTGAAATAACCAAATTAGAAACAACGAAACTACGAAAGAAGAAAATCCGAAAAACGAAAACAGGAACAACGAAAATCAAAATGAACAAAAAAATTCGTACATTCGTAATTTTTTTTTTTTGTTGAATTGGTAATTTTCCATGTCCCTTACAATGGCGCTGCTTAACGTGCCTCGAATGGATTGAACGAAAAAATTCGTACATTCGTAACTTTTTTTGTTTTTTCAATTCAGAATTTTCCGTGTCTCTTACAATGGCGCTGCTTAACGTGCTTCGAATGGATTGAACGAAAAAATTTGTACATTCGTAACTTTTTTTTTCGATTCGTAATTTTCCGTGTCTCTTACAATGTAATAATAGCATACACATTACATAAAATTATGAATTATGCTCCGATTACGAATCTACGAAAACAATGTTACGAAAGTACGAATAAATCAATCTAACGAAAGTACGAATGTAACTAAATCTCCGAAAATGCGAATGCGTCCGAATTTCGAATAAATGAAAAAAACGGAAAAACGAATCAACGAAAAAATAACTCTTACAAAAATACGAATCGTTACGAATTCGAACACCGACGACTTACGAATTTACGAATCGTTACGAATCAACGGAAACAAAAAAAAAGAAACAAAAATAAACTTTTTTGTTGTGCACATGTCTAATATTCGCTATTGGATTCCTGATTCTCCTGCGGGCCAATCAGGAAGGGGGTCCTGACCTGTCACCCGATTGGCCGAGAGGAGAAGCGATTCTATTGGCCACCAAGGAGGAGGAGGGAGGAGACGCAGGGGAAGCAGCCGTGAGGCACCTGGAGGAGGAGACGCCGATCGCCGCCCAGAGGAAGCGATGGCTGACCGCGACCTAGATGGTGCAGGGCTGGTGACCGACCGGGGGGGGGGGGGGGGGTTGCTACCTGTGACCGACTGACCGGGGGGAGGGGGATTGTTTGACGCCCCCCCCACCAAATGTACCAGAGAGATCCTGTGTAAATTCTGCACTTTGAATGGATGTAGAGAAAAGACAGCTGTAGATAAACAGATACAACTTATGTGGGAGTATCTGTTTATCACCTGAGCGCGGCTCACCTCACTGGGTATATGGAAGGGTTTACAACCACTTTAAGGCACAGTATACAAGGCATTGTACTGCACATCTACGAATCCCATGGCAAGGCACACCACTCTGTAGGAGCCGATGCTACATTGCTCATACCATGCCTTGTAATAAACATTAGCTGCAGTTCTTATTCCTGCGTTGTGGTCTGTTGCCAGTCCATTCAAGATGAATGAGCTGCCTAAATCCAACGCAGGATAATGCATGTTGTGTCACATTACCGCCATGAACCAGAGCGCCGAGGTGTGAAGGGAGCGTTAATGGATTTTTTTGGTCCCCGCAGTTCCAGATGTATATGGAAAAGGTTCTTTCCCAGAAAGTCGAGTCTGATATAGACGCTCCTGGTGACCCCGTTTGTAGTGTTTATGGATGGGGAACGAGCGATGTGACTTAGAGTTGACCAGCGTGTGTGAATGGGGAACGGTGCGTCCGTCAGGTGGAGCGCGAACTGAAGTTTCCGGTCACTGGTGGGAAATCACATCACCGCTATGACTTCAGAGCTCCACTGAATTTATTTACAAAACGTATTGCAGATCGTAATAAAATGATGTCTGAGTGAAACCTCTACGATCCAACAGGAGCCGCGCCGCCTCGATCCAGGGAGGAGTGCCGCCATAAAACTGTATTAAAGGGCCAGTTCACTTACTGAACTTTCAGTTGCAAGCGAAGTCTAATGGGTCAAATCACTCCCTAGCTGTTTTTTATTTTTTTTGCGAGAGGTGAGATCTCCCCAGCCAAGTTCCTGGTTTGGTTTCTGGCCAGCTTGAGGTGTTCCTACTCTTCCGGTTATATCTTTCTTAATAAAAATCTAGCAAGGGTAGTGGGAACCCTTCATAATGGGCACAGCGGGTGTACAGACCCAGGAACTCAGCACAGGGGTGGTGGGAACCCCTTATAATGGGCACAGCGGGTGTACAGACCCGGGAGATCAGCAGAGGGATGGTGTGAACCCCTCATAATGGGCACAGCGGGTGTACAGACCTGGGAACTCAACACAGGGATGGTGGGAACCCCTCATAATGGGCACAGCAGATGTACAGACCCAGGAACTCAGCACAGGGATGGTGGGAACCCCTCATAATGGGCACAGCAGATGTACATTTCCGGGAACTAAGCACAGGGATGGTGGGAACTCTTCATAATGGGCACAGCAGGTGTACAGGCGTGGGAATTTGGCACTGGGATGGAGGAAATCCCACATAATGGGCATGGCAAACATGGGAACTCAGCACAGGATGATGGGAATACCTCACAATGGCCAAGGCAGGTGTATAGACTTGGGAACTCAGCACATGTATGGTGGGAACCTCTCATAATGGGCACAGCAGGTGTGCAGACCCAGGAATTCGGTAAGGGATGGTGGGAATCCTTCATAATGGGCACAGCATGTGAATAGACCTGGGAACTCAGCACAGGGATGGTGGGAGCCCCTCAAAATGGGCACAGCAGATGTACAGACCCGGGAATTCGGTAAGAGATGGTGGGAACCCCTCATAATGGGCACAGGGGGTGTACAGACCCAGGAACTCAGCACAGGGATGGTGGGAACCCCTCATAATGGGCACAGCAGATGTACATTTCCGGGAACTTAGCACAGGAATGGTGGGAACTCTTCATAACGGGCACAGCAGGTGTACAGGCATGGGAATTTGGCACTGGGATGGAGGAAATCCCACATAATGGGCATGGCAAATATGGGAACTCAGCACAGGATGATGGGAATACCTCACAATGGCCAAGGCAGGTGTATAGACCTGGGAACTCAGCACATGTATGGTGGGAACCTCTCATAATGGGCACAGCAGGTGTGCAGACCCAGGAATTCGGTAAGGGATGGTGGGAATCCTTCATAATGGGCACAGCAGGTGAATAGACCTGGGAACTCAGCACAGGGATGGTGGGAGCCCCTCAAAATGGGCACAGCAGATGTACAGACCCGTGAATTCGGTAAGAGATGGTGGGAACCCCTCATAATGGGCACAGGGGGTGTACAGACCCGTGAATTCGGTAAGAGATGGTGGGAACCCCTCATAATGGGCACAGGGGGTGTACAGACCCAGGAACTCAGCACAGGGATGGTGGGAACCCCTCATAATGGGCACAGCAGATGTACATTTCCGGGAACTTAGCACAGGGATTGTGGGAACCCTTCATAATGGGCACAGCAGATGTACAGATCCGGGAACTAAGCACAGGAATGGTGGGAACTCTTCATAACGGGCACAGCAGGTGTACAGGCATGGGAATTTGGCACTGGGATGGAGGAAATCCCACATAATGGGCATGGCAAACATGGGAACTCAGCACAGGATGATGGGAATACCTCACAATGGCCAAGGCAGGTGAACAGACCTGGGAACTCAGCACATGTATGGTGGGAACCCCTCATCATGGGCACAGCAGGTGTGCAGACCCAGGAATTCGGTAAGGGATGGTGGGAATCCTTCATAATGGGCACAGCAGGTGAACAGACCTGGGAACTCAGCACAGGGATGGTGGGAACCCCTCAAAATGGGCACAGCAGGTGCGCAGAGCAAAGAACTCACCAATAGAGACCCTGAATGATAGGAGGATTATCACTCATAGATATAACAAACAATAACATATCAGGTTGGGGAGGAGTGACTCTTTAATAGCGGGATGATGTGCTGTACACAAGAATCTGACTTCCGGGCTCATTCACAGGCTTCAGATGACTCCAGGGCGAATGAGGCCTTACCGAGCATCCCCATGACACCTTCCTCTGGCAGTTGAGAGTTGACACCCTGAGCTGGCCTTCTCCTGTATTGAGGGACCCAGCAATGGTGACCACCATATCACGCCTTCACTCAGAAGGCCAGTACCGTCATTACATATCACCCCCACCCCCACGTCATTCTCAGTATCATGTGACCCAAACCATTCAGCGAGGGTTGGCACCGTAGTCTCTGCACTGCACATTCAGATTTACAATATGTTTTGTGACAATTTTTTTATGTGTTTTCTTTACTTCTCTTATTATATATATATATAAGTATATATATATGTATATAGCTTTTACCACAATGTTGCCTTTTGGTTGCAATATTGAAGATTGTAAATGACATCTGTGTAATAAAGTCACAGACGGTTCACAAACACAGTCGGACTCTGGACTCTTTATTGATTATTATTTATTACAGGTATTTTTATATAGCGCAGAAGACAGGCTGTACGTTTTCATCAGGCTCTGCCTTTAAGGAGCTTACAGACAGACTAAAGTCACTATCTCACATCCATATGTAGCACCGCCGCCGTGAGGGTCGCTGGAAGGTGACCGACCTAGAGGGTGGCCCTGACCTTGCAAGCTTGGTCGGAGCCTCTGTACTAATCTTGCAAGCAGGGCCGGGACAAGGGGTGGGGAGAAGGGGTGGCTGCCCTGGGCACAGCGTGTATTATATGGATGGGGGGGCACCACAAGTTCCTTCTACTATAAGGCTGACAGGAGTAGTGACAGCAGCATCACTACTTCTGTCAGCTCAGCGCTGGAAGCGGCAAGGAGAGGAGGGGAGAGCCGGGAGGAGGTGCGGGCTGTGCTCTTTCTCCCCCTCCCCCTCATAAGCTTGCACCTAATGAAGGGGGGGGGGGCGAAATTTGGCATCTTTGCCCTGGGCGCTGGATGATCTTGTCCCACCACTGCATGCAAGGTAAGTTCAGCTGTCTCCCCCTGGCTGGAATATCCTCCTCCTGCAGGACAAGAACCCTGCTGTTCTCTGCCTCAATCTATTTATTCCCTCTCAGCCACCTACTAAACACTTCCCCCCAGGGACTGGATGGGAAATCATCAATATTCAAGGCCAGGTTAAGCCTCTTCCAGCCCACCATATTCTGGAACCTACTATAATACAGGGGAAAGTAGCTGAGCCTGCAGCCTGAGACTCAGAGCAGCCAAAACTAATCAAACACTGCTCCACTGTTTACAGAGGAGCCAAAAACTAAATTTGACTGAACCATTTCTAGGAAGGATGCTACAATAAAATTAAACTTACCAATAAAACAGTGTTCCATCTGAAAATGAATATAAAATACTATATAATAGTATTCATGGATAGCTGTCAGGTCATTAAAATGTATCCCTTCTTTGTTTTCACTTTATGATGTCACTAGTACATACACGCGGACTGCCACATTGTTGAAATCTCACCAGTGCTTGAATCCTTTGGAGCACCTTCCTGGGATTGTGTTCTGGTGATGCCGTTGCTGCTCCTAGTCTACCTTGTTTCACTTGTGAGACTATCCATTGCCACGCATGTACAGAGTTGGAGAGTGATGTTGGTGGAAGAGACCACCAAGGAAGTCAGACCGAGAATCAATCCAACATGTCGCTGGTATCAGCTTTCGGAACAGTGGTGTGGCCTGCAGTGTTCAGTGGGGTAAGGAAAATGGAAAATTGTATCAAATACTTACCGTAATTTTTCCTTTCCTGGCGCCCTTCCATGGCAGCATACAAGTCTTTTTTTTTAACTGGTCATTGCAGCATACTGTTTACTTAGACCATACTACTGAGATTATTTTGAGCAGTTACTAGTTGGGTTTAGTTCCACTTTAAGATACCCAGAGGAGCTTGTGAAAGAAGATACTCATCTATAGTAATATTACTGCCACATTCACAGAGATTATCAATAAATATTTTTATCGACCTTCCCCACTGGAATCAATTTAAATTTTTGTAGACCTTCATCAGGGCCTGGAAGGGCACGATTGTCTACAATGTCTTTGCTGTAGCTTTGGAAGTACCCTTCACTAGAAACCATGGGCATTAATATGGAGTTGGTACCTAACCCTTCCCTTCCTTCTATCTACGACACCCTCCGCTCTTCTGGGAATACTTTCCACAAGATTTTGGAGAGTGTCTGCGGGAGTTTGTGCCCAATTGTAAGATCAGGTAGTGATGTTGGATAAGAAGACTTGGCTCACAATTGGCATTCCACTTCACCATAGAGGTGTTCAGTAGGGTTAAGGTTGGGGGTTTGTGCAGGACACTCAAGTTCCTCCACACCAAACTGGTCACACCATGTCTTTATGGAGCAGGCTTTGAACCCATGGACACAGTAATGCTGGAACAGGAAAGGGTCTTCACCAAACTGTTACCACAAGGTTGGAAGAGCACAACTGTCTAGAACAGCCTTTCTAAACAAAGAGGAACCCTTGAAATAACTCTCCAATCTCAGGGAACCCTTGCCAAAATGACTATATCACCATACATTAGTATGAAGGTCAGTGGGAAGAATGCTCCTTACACTTGTGGTCATTGGGAAGACTCCCCCCTTTATAGATAGCTAAAAGGATCAATTGTGTCAGTGGGAACTTATCTGAGGGGCCGAAATTTCTCCTTGCTCAAGGAACCCCTAACAACCTCTGGAGAAACCCTAGATTTCCACTGAACCCTGGTTGAGTAACCCTAGTCTAGAATGTCTTTGTATGATGTAGTATTAACAGTGCCCTTCACTCGAGACACCTGAACGTAATCATTTGGACGGGTTTCACCAGGGCCGGGACAAGGGGTGGGCAGGAGGGGCGGCTGCCCTTGGTGCAATGGTTTATTGCAGGGGTGGGGGGCACCCTGACCCTAACCCTAAGGGAAAGGGGGGCGCAGTTTGTCATCTTTGCCCTGGGTGCTGGATGACCTTGTCCCGCCACTGGGTTTCACATCATTTTGGCCATATAATGTACAAATGTATGATGTTTTTTATCTGCCAAAAATTGCATTTGCTGAAGACAGGGCTCCAGCAAAATACTATACGGCCATGAAACATTTCAGCTCTGTCCAGGAGACCCCTTATTTTATACTGCAGGAAGCTGGTTAAAGGTATTGTCTGATAAATATTTTCCTCAAATAGGTCTCCCTTCCAAAGATGAATTAGGGGGTCTTTACCAATTTAAACCCAAGGCCAGCAATTCAGTAGAGGTCTTCTGATCCTTAAACATGTGACACTGATGATGAGGCTTGCCTCCTTCTCTTGGTGGAGGATAGGCAGAAAGATCTCTCCAAAGCATGTGCTCACAGTCACTGGGTTCCTGAGCAAAGTGTGGTCACTTTACAGAAGCTGAACAGTCATTACTTTGGTCCCAGCTGAATCTCTGCCATAAAGCTGTTTTGTTCTAAGTGTTGTCTTTTCCTGCTGCTCTCCATGTACACACATAAATTAGACCTGAAGAAGGGCATCCCCAATAGACATGTGCACAACAAAAAATTTGTTTATTTTCGTTTCGTTTTTTTCGTTTCCGTTGATTCGTAACGATTCGTATTTTCGTAAGAGTTATTTTTTCGTTGATTCGTTTTTCCGTTAGTTTAATTTTCGTTTATTAGTTTATTCGAAATTCGGACGCATTCGTATTTATTCGTACTTTCGTAACATTCGTAGATTCGTAATCGGAGCATAATTCATAATTTTATGTAATGTGTATGCTATTTTTACATTTTAAGAGACACGGAAAATTACGAATCGAAAAAAAAAGTTACGAATGTACGAATTTTTTCGTTCAATCCATTCGAAGCACGTTAAGCAGCGCCATTGTAAGAGACACGGAAAATTACGAATCGAAAAAAAAAAAAAAAAGTTACGAATGTACGAATTTTTTCGTTCAATCCATTCGAAGCACGTTAAGCAGCGCCATTGTAAGAGACACGGAAAATTACGAATCGAAAAAAAAAAAAAAAAAAGTTACGAATGTACACATTTTTTTCGTTCAATCTATTCGAAGCACGTTAAGCAGCGCCATTGTAAGGGACACGGAAAAATAACAATTCAACAAAAAAAAAAAAAGTTACGAATGTACGAATTTTTTCGTTCATTTTCATTTTCGTTGTTCCTGTTTTCGTTTTTCAGATTTTCTTCTTTCGTACATTCGTTGTTTCTAATTAGTTTTTTTCGGATTTTCGTTATTTTCGGATTCGTTCGATTCGAACGATTCGTTAAAAATTTTAGCGAATCGTTTGTTCATTCGTACGATAACGAATGAACGAAAATAACAAAAAAAACCGAAAAACGAAAAAAAAACTAAACGAATTGCACATGTCTAATCCCCAAAACACGTCTGGTTACCAATAGATCTTCAATGAAATATCCAACCTAATTGGGGGAACGCTGCTTCTTTTAAATTCTTCACTTATTTAGACTATAGGCTTTGCCCCTCCAAATGGAGTGAAGCACTCACAATCCACATTCATTCTCATCAATATATGAGAGGTCCCTAGACCTTGATATAGCTTACTGTCCAGCTCACAACCTGGACCTCACGAAAAAGTTGCTTCAAAAGATTATTTTTGTCTTTTACAACCTGCAAAAAGTCTTGCAGCTGGACAGAGCATTCAAAACTACAAGAATGATGAAGACCAGGAATCAATCCTTATCCCATGTAAGTCAATATGGTGACATCAGAGAGGTCTGAAGAGTCGAGAAGAGATGAGAGCTAGACATGTGCAATTCGTTTAGTTTATTTTTTTTTTTTCGTTTTTTTTTCGTTATTTTCGTTCGTTCGTTTTCGTACGAATGAACGAATCGTACGAATCCGATTAACAAATCATTCGAATCGAACGAATCCGAAAAAAAAAAACGAAAATCCGAAAAAAACTAATTAAAAACAACGAATGTACTAATGAAGAAAATCCGAAAAACGAAAACGAATGAAAAAATTCGTACATTCTAACTTTTTTTTTTGCTGAATTGGTAATTTTCCGTGTCCCTTACAATGGTGCTGCTAAAGGTGCTTCGAATGGATTGAACAAAAAAATTCGTACATTTGTAACTTTTTTTTCGATTTGTAACTTTTTTTTTCGATTCGTAACATTTTTTTTTTTTTTTTTTTTTTTTTTTTTTCGATTTGTAATTTTCCGTGTGTCTATATTGAACAAAAAAATTCGTACATTTGTAACTTTTTTTTCGATTTGTAACTTTTTTTTTTCGATTCGTAACTTTTTTTTTTTTTTTTTCGATTTGTAATTTTCCGTGTGTCTATATTGAACAAAAAAATTCGTACATTCGTAACTTTTTCTTCGATTCGTAACTTTTTTTTTTGCGATTCGTAACTTTTTTTAAATTTTTTTTCGATTTGTAATTTTCCGTGTCTCTATTGAACAAAAAAATTCGTACATTCGTAACTTTTTTTTCGATTCGTAACTTTTTTTTTTCGATTGGTAAATTATTAAAATGTAATAATAGCATACACATTACATAAAATTATGAATCATGCTCCGATTACGAATCTACGAATGTTACGAATGTACGAATAAATACGAATGCCTCCGAAAATTAAACTAACGAGAAAACGAATCAACGAAAAAAATAACTCTTACGAATGTACGAATCGTTACGAATACGAACAACGACGACTTACGAATGTACGAATCGTTACGCATCAACGGAAACGAAAAAAACGAAACGAAAAAAAAAGATTTTTTTCGGAAACGAAAAAAACGAAACGAAAATAAACGAATTTTTTTGTTGTGCACATGTCTAATGAGAGCACCACAATTTAGAATGATGAAGGTTCTGAGCTCCTAAAATGTGCTGGATGTTCTATTCAACCTCCTATCATGTGCAATAGAGACTCACTAGATTCATGCTAAACGTATTGTGCTCATTATACTCTTCAGACTACTCCAGAGACCCCCAGAGATACCCCTTATATTCAAAATGTGGGTTTCAAGCTTCATTATTCCTACCTCGGGGTCCAGTGCTTTACCAACATGTTTTCTGTTAAGTCAAGGGGTCTCCAAACATTCTAAACAAAGGGCCAGTTTACTGTCCTTCAGACACTAATAATAATCCATCATGTTGGTTCTCTGTGTATGTACTGTCCTTCAGACTTTGGGAGGGCCGGGCTGTGCCCAGTGTGATTAGAAAATGCCCTGGCGTCAACGGGAGTAAACAATGACCCAACATTGGTATTAGTGGGAGGAATAGTGCCCAATTGTTGGTATCAGTGGAAGGAATAGTGCCCCATCATTGGGTATCAGTGGGAAGAATAGGGCCCTATTGGTGTCAGTGGGAGGAATAGTGCCAGGGGAAGGAATAGTACCTGTCATTGGTGTCAGTTGGAAGAATAATGCCCTATCATTGGTATCAAAGGATAGAATAGTGCCTCATCATTGGTGTCAGTGGGAGGACAAGTGCCCCATCATTGGTGTCAGTGGGAAGAATAGTGCCCTATTATTGGTATCAAAGGAAAGAATAGTGTTTTATCATTGGTGTTAGTGGAAGGAATAGAGTCCCATCATTGGTATTAGTGAGAGGATTAGTGCCCTATTGTTGGTGTCAGTGAGAGGAATAGTGCCCCATCATTGGTGTCAGTGGGAAGAATAGTGCCCTATTGGTGTCAGTGGGAGGAATAGTGGCCCATCATTGGTGTCAGTGGAAGGAATAGTACCCGTCATTGGTGTCAGTTGGAAGAATAATGCCATATTGGCGTCAGTGGGAAGAATAGTGCCCTGTCATTGGTATCAAAGGAAAGAATAGTGCCTCATCATTGGTGTCAGTGGGAAGAATAGTGCCCTATTGGTGTCAGTGGGAGGAATAGTGCCCCATCATTGGTGTCAGGTGAAGGAATAGTACCCGTCATTGGTGTCAGTTGGAAGAATAGTGCCTCATCATTGGTGTCAGTGGGAAGAATAATGCCCCATTGGTGTCAGTGGGAAGAATAGTGCCCTATCATTGGTATCAAGGGAAAGAATAGTGCCTCATCATTGGTGTCAGTGGGAGGAAAAGTGCCCTATTGTTGGTATCAGTGGCAGGAATTATGCCCCACTGTTGATGTCAGTGGGAGGAATAGTGCCCCAAAGGCCCGATAAAGGCAAATAAAGGGCCACATTCGGCCCCAGAATTGGGGACCACTGTGTTAAGCCATCAGAGAGGTGAAATGCACAGAACACCCTACCGGCAATATCCATAAAATCCAGCTTGTTTTTACAGCCCGTTAGAAGCAGTGCTGATTTCTACCCTAACCCTGTCCCTCTATTCCTCTGCACTACACCAACATGGCTTCTCTTTCCATCACTGACAATATGGCTGCTGCCTCATGTTTTGGAAAAATTAATTACTATTAAATAATTACTATTAAATAGGCGGGTCAAGTATTCTGGGGATTGATTTCAGACAATGGGGCGTGGCTTGTTTTGCTATATATAGATTTTTATAAAGATGGCGATAGTGCCACTCCAGTGCTTCCCATCATTATGGAGGTATGTACTGCTAGCCTTCACCTTATTCTCCCCCTGTGGGATTACCTTATCTTCTGTACATGTTTTATCATTACCCCATGTGAAAATGTTCTCTAAATAATCCAACAACACTGTACATTTTTTTGTGCATATAATTTATTATGTACTTGGTATATGTATGTATGTTTGTGTCCCCGTACCCCTCTGGCTGTCTCTAACCGGACATCACACTGGAGGGTTTTAGAATAGTGTCCTAGTGATGAAAACATAATTTTTAGTACATCTGGGGCAATGCCTGGGTTTGGCTTGGTGCTGGTTTTGGTTGACTCTGCAGTCGGGCCCGCTCTTGATTGCTTCTCAGAACCTGGTTTATGAAGAATTCGCTCTCCTGTCCCACATCGGTCAGCCGCAGATCAAACTCCAACAGGGTCTTGTTCTCCGACATCCCTTCCAGCAGCTGCTTCCCGCCATCCTGGAGACACAACGGAGATCATATGATTCCAGACATACAGTAACTCCAAAGCTCTCATCAGACTCATAAAATTTGCTGATCCTTCAAGGTAAAGTATGGAATGACGTGTGCTGTGTATCTGGTGCATTGAGCGTCACCATGTAGGCTAATCCTGCTCATGCATCACAATGAGGTCACATCTGGTTCCATAGGGCAGAAGGTTACAGAGACTTTACATGCATAAAGTGACAGGTTCACTTGAAAGAACCCCTTTCCCCCAGCCCTAACTCTGTGTAACGTGGGGCAGAAGGGGCAGCTGCCCCCGGCCCAGTCATTATTTGGAGTTCAAAGCAGCTGCCCCTTGAGCCCGCACTGCCCACAAATAGTTGATAAGTGGATTTGGCTATTACTCAGGAGACGAGGGCGGAAATAAATGTTGGGGGCGCTGGTAATTGGCCAGCTCAGTAAGGTAAATCTTGTCCAGGGAAAGTTCCTGTCAGTCCCAAGCACAGTCACGCTAACCCCTCGTCATGTCCGACAAGCCGCAGACCATCAGCCCACCGAAGAACTTCTTCGCTGGACGGTTCCGTAGGGTGTGACTGGTGTTCACCTGACATCCTTCGGACACTATCAATGTGAGACCACTGGGGGAGCAATGCAGGGGACTGTGGATGGAGGGAAGGTGGTCCTGTGTAATTATGGGGGTAGTATGGGGGAGGGGTCCCAGGCTGGGAGTTGATCCCCTCTTCTATTTTCTTAACTAACAATAAAAAGTTAGAATTTGGACACTCACTGAGGACCTATTTTTACAGCATGTGCACTTATTGAGGACCTATTTTTGGAGCATGGACACTCACTGAGGACCTATTTTTGGAGCATGGACACTCACTGAGGACCTATTTTTACAGCGTGTGCACTTATTGAGGACCTATTTTTGGAGCATGGACACTCACTGAGGACCTATTTTTGGAGCATGGGCACTCACTGAGGACCTATTTTTGGAGCGTGGACACTCACTGAGGACCTATTTTTACAGCATGTGCACTTATTGAGGACCTATTTTTACAGCGTGGACACTTATTAAGGACCTATTTTTGGAGCATGAACACTCACTGAGGACTTATTTTTGGAGCGTGGACACTCACTGAGGACCTATTTTTGGAGCGTGGACACTCACTGAGGACCTATTTTTGGAGCGTGGACACTCACTGAGGACCTATTTTTGGAGCATGGACACTCACTGAGGACCTATTTTTACAGCGTGGACACTCACTGAGGACCTATTTTTGGAGCATGGACACTCACTGAGGACCTATTTTTGGAGCATGGAGACTCACTGAGGACCTATTTTTGGAGCATGGACACTCACTGAGGACCTATTTTTGGAGCATGGACACTCAATGAGGACCTATTTTTGGAGCATGGACACTCACTGAGGACCTATTTTTGGAGCATGGACACTCACTGAGGACCTATTTTTGGAGCATGGACACTCACTGAGGACCTATTTTTGGAGCATGGACACTCACTGAGGACCTATTTTTGGAGCATGGAGACTCACTGAGGACCTATTTTTGGAGCATGGACACTCACTGAGGACCTATTTTTGGAGCATGGAGACTCACTGAGGACCTATTTTGGAGCATGGACACTCACTGAGGACCTATTTTTGAAGCGTGGACACTTGCTTAGAGCTCGTTCATATGCGTTTTGATCTCTCAAGAGCTTTCCACATTTGGATCACTCTTCAGTGATCATTTAACAAGCCCTTAGGATCTAATTTTGGAGTTTGGGCACTCACTGAGGACCTATTTTTGGAGCATGGACACTCACTGAGGACCTATTTTTACAGCGTGTGCACTTATTGAGGACCTATTTTTGGAGCATGGACACTCACTGAGGACCTATTTTTGGAGCATGGGCACTCACTGAGGACCTATTTTTGGAGCGTGGACACTCACTGAGGACCTATTTTTACAGCATGTGCACTTATTGAGGACCTATTTTTACAGCGTGGACACTTATTAAGGACCTATTTTTGGAGCATGAACACTCACTGAGGACTTATTTTTGGAGCGTGGACACTCACTGAGGACCTATTTTTGGAGCGTGGACACTCACTGAGGACCTATTTTTGGAGCGTGGACACTCACTGAGGACCTATTTTTGGAGCATGGACACTCACTGAGGACCTATTTTTACAGCGTGGACACTCACTGAGGACCTATTTTTGGAGCATGGACACTCACTGAGGACCTATTTTTGGAGCATGGACACTCACTGAGGACCTATTTTTGGAGCATGGACACTCACTGAGGACCTATTTTTGGAGCATGGACACTCACTGAGGACCTATTTTTGGAGCATGGACACTCACTGAGGACCTATTTTTGGAGCATGGACACTCACTGAGGACCTATTTTTGGAGCATGGACACTCACTGAGGACCTATTTTTGGAGCATGGACACTCACTGAGGACCTATTTTTGGAGCATGGACACTCACTGAGGACCTATTTTTGGAGCATGGAGACTCACTGAGGACCTATTTTTGGAGCATGGACACTCACTGAGGACCTATTTTTGGAGCATGGACACTCACTGAGGACCTATTTTTGAAGCGTGGACACTTGCTTAGAGCTCGTTCATATGCGTTTTGATCTCTCAAGAGCTTTCCACATTTGGATCACTCTTCAGTGATCATTTAACAAGCCCTTAGGATCTAATTTTGGAGTTTGGGCACTCGCTGAGAAGCTATTTGAAAAGAAAGGGCATAGGTACCACAATATGCATTAACAAATTAAGCAACACAGGTGCAATTACTTGAACAGTTCCCGTCCCTGGAACTTCTCACCTAATGCGTTTCACTTGAAAGGGCATACTTGTTGAGTGAAATGCGTTAGAAGTGAAATTCCAGGGGATGGGGACTGTTGCAGCGATTGTCAACATCACACAGATTGTAGTTTATTGAAGCGGTATGTGGAGAGTTACCTTTACTGGTGTACACTGACAGGGGTTTAAATTCTTACTTATGCCAAGTGGAACATAACCCTTCTATCCTTTACAGTCAAGGAGCTGCCATCTTTTTTTTTTTTGTTTTCCATTTTTTTCCCCCCAAGGAGCTCTGCAGAGTGTAACCTCAGCTCTCCGCTCTCTGATTTCTGACAGCTCAGACAAGCTTTATAAATTCTGCACTTTGAACAGCTGTAGAGAAGAGAAGACCTCAGATAAACAGGTACAACTTACATAGGAGAATTTGTTTCATCTCTGTGTATCACCTGAGGCCAGTCACTGCACTGGGTATATGTAAGGGCTTACAACCACTTTAATTACTAAAGTATTTGTCTACAGGGAACTGTTCTAACTGTCTTTGGGGATTCTGGGAGGATATTTATTGGGATTGGTTGAACTTCAAAGACACATTCATCTATATATCTGCAGTGCAGACCACCACCAGGTAAGGTTGAGTTGGGCACATACCAATCCAATGCGGTTGCTGGAGAGGCTGATGCTCTTGAGTGTGGTGTTCTGGGTGAGGACCTGTGCCAGGACAGTTGCAGTGGGTTCAGACAGCTCGTTGCTCCCCAGATGCAGAGTTACTAGGGTGCTGTTTTTCAGCAGAGCGTTGGAGAGCTCCTGGCCACCCTCATCCCCGATGTGGTTCAGGCGTAGATTCAGCGTATTGAGGATGGTGTTTTTGGACAAGGCGTGAGCAATGGCCTTAGCTCCATGCAGACCCACGTTGTTGTTGCACAGGTTGAGGATCTGAAGCTGGCTCTGGTTCAGCAGTTTGCCGATAGCACGAGCTCCGCGGTCTGAGATCTGGTTGTGTGACAGGTCAAGGTGAACCAGAGATGGATGGTCTAGTAAACTCCTGATCAGGATACGGGCCTTGTCATCGTCCACTTTACTTTTGTGCAACCTGAAGACCTGGAATATGTGGGGAGAATCGTTAGTAGGAAAAGGCAATAGTAATATTAATTAGTAAGGCCGTGTTCACATATATGTGCGGCCGCGGGTTCGTGCCTGGGGTCTGATGCGTGTCTGTTCACCGATTCAGGTGCGGCGATTCAAGTCCGAATTTTTCCTGAATTCACACCTGAACCGGACCGAAACACGCACAGAACCCTTTTTCAATCCGGACCGCGGCTGCCCCGACATGTGTAAACCCGCTCCATTGAGAGCCAGTCACACTCGCATGTCATGCCAATTAGAATTAGAATTACATTCTAAAACCAGCATTTCTTTTCTTCACACCACTTCTATGCTATTAATGGTTCTCTGGGTTTCTATAAGGCACATGTGTCAAACACAAGACCTGCGGGCCAAATCTGACCCACCAGGCCATTTCATGTGGCCCTCGCACCTCTCCTGCAGCTGCGGCACCCCCCTCGTCTCTGCCCCCAGCTTGCAGTTGGCAGCATAGGGAGGACAGAACTCTTCCTACAGATCTTGTGCCTCTCTGTGCACCCGCAGCACCCCCTTCGTCTTCGTCTCCCCTGGTTTCAGCGTTCAGCAGACTCCGGCAGCTGATTTCCGCCCTCCTCTAGTCCTCCTTCAGACCCTGCACTTTATTTCTGCCTCCCAACTCTGCCCCCCCCCCCCCAGCTTCTTCCCGGCAGCAGCACAAGTTAAGAGGGGTGCACTGTGATGTAAGGGATGGTGGGCCGTATGCACCGTAGACAGCGGGGCGCAGGCGCACTGCGCATGCCGAGATCACGGCGATATGCCGCTTTTGTGCGCACTGGCATGGTGCAGGGGCTCTTGACATCTGATGTAAGGGGAGTGGGGTGCTATGGACATCTGGTCTTACAAATGCTACTGGCCCTTGACATCTGATGTAAGGGAGTGCGGACCGTGAAGAAAAAAAGTTTGACACCCCTGCTCTAAGGGAAGCTAGAACCCATTTTATTAAATATAAGTGGAGGAGGACTTGTGAAGAACACATAATCAGTTAGCTTTCAAAATGCCATGATAGGAACTCAGTTCCACCACCTCTGGCTCAGACCCTTGGGGGGGGGGGGGGGGGGCTGCTGACCACAATCACTTGTAAACACAGAAGTCAGGTTTCTGTGTTTACAAGTGACAGCTCTGCACTCTGTGTGTAACCCCCCTGAACTCTGCACTCTGTATGTAATGTAATCTTGGTATTTAAAGAGGAAGTAAACCCTGATGGGTGTTACTTCCTCTTTGTTTCCCTGCAAAGGTAAAGCATAATGGACTACTATGCATCGCATAGTAGTCCATCATGTGTCACTTACCTGACACAGGAGCCAGCGAAGTCACCGCTGTCCCCTTGTGTACGGAGCTTCCATCTTCATGCGCACGGGAGCAGCCACTGCGCCTGTCTTTTGGCAAATATCTCCTAAAGCGTGGAGGTTTAGAAGATATTTCTTGGATGAGGACCGCTTCGGGGGCTTCGTTCTCAGAGAAGGTCGTGGATGAGGACCGCTTCGGGGGCTTCGTTCTCAGGTAAGTTATGGGTGGAGGGGTTTTGGGGGGTCGTGGGTGAGTTCCAGCACCTATTGTTTGAGAAAAAAAAGCCCTGGAAAGATCTATTGTTCAAACAGCTACTTACGATCCAGAAGCTGCAGCGCACCCCCTTTCCACACCTAATAGTCAGTGTTTCCAATCACACTTGGACCAACAGTGAGATGTGGAATGTGGCTTTAGGATTCTGAAAGGCTCTGCAATCTTCTTCTGGTAAGGTTATGAGAACTTTGACAGACCTACAACAGCAATAACTGTCCTGGGAGGGTAGGATGGAGCGCTGGCAGGGGCAGCTTTTTAACATATTACGCTTAGAGCGGCGCTGCTCTCTCTTCCTTCTTCTCATTACCATAGAGTCTCTTCTGCTCTCCTGAGCTGGCTGCCGCTTTCAACACCGACCAGAACCTTTAATACAGGTCTGGATCCAGAAGGAAATGGACTTAGCTTCCAAATACTAACTGGACTTCTATTATTATTATTGTTGTTTATATATCTCACTAGCTGCCCCTGCCAGCGCTCCATCCTACCCTACCAGTTATTGCTGTTGTAGGTCTGTCAAAGTTCTCATAACCTTACCAGAACAAGATGGCAGAGCCTTTCAGAATTCTAAAGCCACATTCCACATCTCACTGTTGGTCCAAGTGTGATTGGAAACACTATTAGGTGTGGAAAGGGGGTGTGCTGCAGCTCCTCAGAGCCAATCGCTTACCTTCAGGTCTCTGAAGGTCTTGAAGGTGTCAGCCAGCAGATTGCAGTCCCGCTCTGTGAACCTAAAGAGGTTCCACTCAAAGTTCATGCCGCAACCTTTAACCCCATAGACAAGGTGCAGTTCCTCTAGAACATGTAGTGAATTGGCTATGAGGTTGAAATCAAAGTGGTCCATGGAGGGAAGGTCACCACCGACCTCACTTTCTTCCTCAGAGATCTCATCGGACTCCTCGTCCCTCTTGATCTCCACCTTCACCGGTGGCAGCAGCTGCTGGATGTCCAACCTCTTCACATAGTCCTTGCTGAGCTCAGCAGCCTCACAGATGGTCCGTATCTCGGTTACATCAGGTATGAAGCGTTCAATGAGGTTCTCCAGGTGTCTCTCGAAGAATAACCTTTTCCAGCTAGAGCCATAGCGGGAGACGTCACAGACAGGCCAACGTTCAACACAACAACGTCTCCAGTATTCTTCATAACTGATCAGATTTGCCGTCACCTGAAGGGGCAGTGAGGTGGAGAGAGCGTCCAAGACTTTGACCCTGTGCTTCGGGAGTAACTTATCCAGAATAGGTTTATCTGTGGACATTTAACAGAAAGAGAATTTTTCAGACTAGTAACACCATAGAGAAAACATTTTTGGTATAAATAGTGATTATTAAAAGGGACCTCATGAATATGAATCAAACTACACATCAAATAAGGTGCTGAGTGGTTAGCACTTCTGCCTAGCAGCACTGGGGTAGTTGTTTTGAATCCCAAATACGGCTCTACCTGCCTAGAGTTTGCACATTCTGTGCCTGTGTGGGTTTCCTACTGAGAACATACTGTATATTCCTCAGTTCCTTATTCTCCAGCCTCAGCTGCACAGATGAATGAATATGAAGCGCTCAGGGGCTTCCTGCTCATTCACTAACAGAAGCATAGTATGTTTAGTATCACTATGCATCAGTAAAAAATGTACACAGGAGTGATCATTACCGATTGCTTACTGTGTTCATTCAGGAAAGAAAGGGGCCAGTAAATATGACATATTTACCTCCCCCCCTGCACTCTCCATTCTGAAACTGATCCTCGTTGTGCCCGCAGCAGCCGGCAGGAGAGGAGAGAAGGGAGGCCGGCAGTGCTGCGGGAGGGTGGCGGCACACAGGGGACCCTGGACAGCACAGGGTTGTGGGTGATCAGAGTGGGGGTGTGGGGAACCACAAAAGGACTGATCAGCAGGTGCCCAGGCCACCATTTTGAACTGATGGGGCCAGGCCCAGCACAGAAGGGATGGTGGTTCTGTTTTATCAGCAGCCCTGTTGATAATCATCAGTAAGCTGTTTGTTTACAACACAGAAGCACATTATGCCTGATCACATACCAGGATGATGCCTTAGGCCCCTTTCACACGAGGCGGATCCGCATCCACGGAGTCCGCCTCTGTCCGCCGGCTTAGCGGGAGATCTCTCCGTTGATCTCCGCTGAGCCGGCGGATGACAGGTCCCTCTCTGCTCACTGAGTGCGGAGGGGCTTGTGCAGCACCGCTGGTCTCCATGGAGAGATCGGATGAAAACGGACAGCATGTCCGTTTTCATCAGATCTCACCCGATCCGCCAGCGACGGATCCGGACATAGGGCCATCCGTCTGCTTTTGGCGGATCGGGTCGGATGTCAGCGGACATGTCTCCGCTGACATTCGTCGCTCCATAGACCAGCATGGAGCGCCCGTCCAGGTCCGCCGTCAAAACTGACAGGCGGACCTGAATAGTCCGTCAATGTGAAAGTGGCCTTAAAATGTAACTACACTTTGGTTGAAAAAAAAAAAAAATAACTTCTGTGGGTGATCAATGTATATTGCAGGGATTTTAACCTTTTGCTGCCCGTGTAACACAAATGTGTTGCTGCAAAAGGTTGGACTTTAACGCCAACACACTGCACATTTACGTTTTAGTGCTGGGAGTGGGCTCACTGCGTGCTCCCGGGACAGGGACCGAGTAATGATCGGTAGCTGGCAGGACTGGCTCAAAATCATGTGACCACTGTGACAGCCAATCACAATGGTCACATGATTGCTGATCATTCCTGGGCGTTCGGGAAGACGTTAACAAACGTTGTTGGGGATTTCTACCTTTTTCTGTTCTGAAGAAATAGCTGTTTGTTTCACTAAGTACTTTCCAGACTGATTTCTCAATAGGAGGACCTGTGTTCATTATAAAGCTGGGTTCACACTATTTGTGGAGCGGCTCCCAGCAGGGGTTCGGCACGTCCCCGTTCACAGTTTCAGTGGTGAATCAGGTCCAAATTTTTGCCTGAAACGGAGCCAAAGATGCACAGGGCCCTTCTTCGCCCCGGAGATGTGTGAACCAGTCACAGTCTCCTGTAATGCGAATTGGATGCGGGGTCTTAAATTACAAACTGGCTTGTGTAGCAATTTTATATGCTACATAATTTTTTTTAATAAAGGAATTTTTCTCCTTTAAATAATAATACAAGGTGGTCCAAAATTGCCCAGGAATCATGGAAGAAAAACATCTGTAAAAGGTTCCCAATGACCATAGTAAATGTAGGAAAAGCCGCAAGTTTTCGATGTCATTCATAATGCATGCATATCATAACCACAAACTCCCAGGAGGCAAGGAAGAGAAAGGCCTATTGTCCTAGTGAAAAATATGTATTTGTGTTTACTACACAAATTCCATTTTTTTCATCCATAAGAAGCTCACTTTTATTCTTGAGGATTCTCACTCAAAGTTTTTAAAAATCTGGGACCCCTGGATAACTTACAATGCCCATCTGAACATAGATCGTACCCTACTCTCGATATGAAGACCCCTACTGTTAAAATCTGCTATGTCCATCTGATGGTCCACACAGGACTACTCCCCACTCTTTACATTGGTGATCAGTGGGAAGAATGTTCCTTACATTGGTGATCAGTGAGAAGAATGTTCCTTACATTGGTGATCAGTGAGAAGAATGTTCCTTACATTGGTGATCAGTGGGAAGAATGTTCCTTACATTGGTGATCAGTGGGAAGATTGTCCCTTACATTGGTGATCAGTGGGAAGAAAGTTCCTTACATTGGTGATCAGTGGGAAGAAAGTTCCTTACATTGGTGATCAGTGGGAAGAATGTTCCTTACATTGGTGATCAGTGGGAAGAATGTTCCTTACATTGGTGATCAGTAAGAAGAATGTCCCTTACATTGGTGATCAGTGAGAAGAATGCTCCTTACATTGGTGATCAGTGAGAAGAATGTTCCTTACATTGGTGATCAGTGGGAAGATTGTCCCTTACATTGGTGATCAGTGGGAAGAAAGTTCCTTACATTGGTGATCAGTGGGAAGAAAGTTCCTTACATTGGTGATCAGTGGGAAGAATGTTCCTTACATTGGTGAACAGTGAGAAGAGTGTTCCTTACATTGGTGATCAGTGAGAAGAATGCTCCTTACATTGGTGATCAGTGAGAAGAATGTTCCTTACATTGGTGATCAGTGAGAAGAATGTCCCTTACATTGGTGATCAGTGAGAAGAATGCTCCTTACATTGGTGATCAGTGGGAAGATTGTCCCTTACATTGGTGATCAGTGGGAAGAAAGTTCCTTACATTGGTGATCAGTGAGAAGAATGTTCCTTACATTGGTGATCAGTGAGAAGAATGTTCCTTACATTGGTGATCAGTGAGAAGAATGCTCCTTACATTGGTGATCAGTGAGAAGAATGTTCCTTACATTGGTGATCAGTGAGAAGAATGTTCCTTACATTGGTGATCAGTGAGAAGAATGTTCCTTACATTGGTGATCAGTGAGAAGAATGCTCCTTACATTGGTGATCAGTGAGAAGAATGTTCCTTACATTGGTGATCAGTGGGAAGAATGTCCCTTACATTGGCGGTCAGTGGGAAGAATGTTCCTTATATTGGTGATCAGTGGGAAGAATGTTCCTTACATTGGTGATCAGTGGGAAGAATGTTCCTTACATTGCTGATCAGTGAGAAGAATGCTCCTTACATTGGTGATCAGTGGGAAGATTGTCCCTTACATTGGTGATCAGTGGGAAGAATGTTCCTTACATTGGAGGCCAGTGAGAAGAATGTCCCTTACATTGGTGATCAGTGAGAAGAATGTTCCTTACATTGGAGGCCAGTGAGAAGAATGTCCCTTACATTGGTGATCAGTGAGAAGAATGTTCCTTACATTGGTGATCAGTGAGAAGAATGTTCCTTACATTGGTGATCAGTGAGAAGAATGCTCCTTACATTGGTGATCAGTGGGAAGAATGCTCCTTACATTGGTGATCAGTGAGAAGAATGCTCCTTACATTGGTGATCAGTGAGAAGAATGCTCCTTACATTGGTGATCAGTGGGAAGAATGTTCCTTACATTGGAGGCCAGTGAGAAGAATGTCCCTTACATTGGTGATCAGTGAGAAGAATGTTCCTTAAGCCCCATACACACGCGCGGACAATCCGTGGACCAGGTCCGTCGGACCATGTCCGTCATACTTTGTCTGATGTTGGTTTTGCGTACACACGATCGGACAAAGTTGTCGGAAAATCCGATCATTCTGAACGTGGTGACGTTTGTTGCCTACGACGGGACTACGTAGAGGCTAGTAGCCAATAGCTTTGGTCTTGTAATGTGATCTGAGCATGCGTAGCACTTTGTCCGGTCGGACAACCGTACACACGATCGGATTTGGTGTGATCGGACCGGGTTGACGGGAAATCTTTCCAGCAGGAGATAAGACTTTGTCCGACGGACAAACCGACGAACACTGTCCGATGGTGCATACACACGGTCTGATTTTTCAACAACCTTGTCCGATCGGACCAAATTGATGAAAAAGTCCGACCGTGTGTATGGGGCTTTACATTGGTGATCAGTGAGAAGAATGTTCCTTACATTGGTGATCAGTGAGAAGAATGCTCCTTACATTGGTGATCAGTGGGAAGATTGTCCCTTACATTGGTGATCAGTGGGAAGAATGCTCCTTACATTGGTGATCAGTGGGAAGAATGTTCCTTACATTGGTGATCAGTGAGAAGAATGCTCCTTACATTGGTGATCAGTGGGAAGAATGTTCCTTACATTGGAGGCCAGTGAGAAGAATGTCCCTTACATTGGTGATCAGTGAGAAGAATGTTCCTTAAGCCCCATACACACGCGCGGACAATCCGTGGACCAGGTCCGTCGGACCATGTCCGTCATACTTTGTCTGATGTTGGTTTTGCGTACACACGATCGGACAAAGTTGTCGGAAAATCCGATCATTCTGAACGTGGTGACGTTTGTTGCCTACGACGGGACTACGTAGAGGCTAGTAGCCAATAGCTTTGGTCTTGTAATGTGATCTGAGCATGCGTAGCACTTTGTCCGGTCGGACAACCGTACACACGATCGGATTTGGTGTGATCGGACCGGGTTGACGGGAAATCTTTCCAGCAGGAGATAAGACTTTGTCCGACGGACAAACCGACGAACACTGTCCGATGGTGCATACACACGGTCTGATTTTTCAACAACCTTGTCCGATCGGACCAAATTGATGAAAAAGTCCGACCGTGTGTATGGGGCTTTACATTGGTGATCAGTGAGAAGAATGTTCCTTACATTGGTGATCAGTGGGAAGAATGCTCCTTACATTGGTGATCAGTGAGAAGAATGCTCCTTACATTGGTGATCAGTGGGAAGATTGTCCCTTACATTGGTGATCAGTGGGAAGAATGCTCCTTACATTGGTGATCAGTGGGAAGAATGTTCCTTACATTGGTGATCAGTGAGAAGAATGCTCCTTACATTGGTGATCAGTGGGAAGAATGTTCCTTACATTGGTGATCAGTGAGAAGAATGTTCCTTACATTGGTGATCAGTGAGAAGAATGCTCCTTACATTGGTGATCAGTGGGAAGATTGTCCCTTACATTGGTGATCAGTGGGAAGAATGTTCCTTACATTGGTGATCAGTGAGAAGAATGTTCCTTACATTGGTGATCAGTGGGAAGAATGTCCCTTACATTGGTGGCCAATGGGAAGAATGCTCCTTACATTGGTTATCCGTGGGAACAATATTCCTTACATTGGTGGCCAATGGGAACAATATTCCTTACATTGGTGGCCAATGGGAACAATATTCCTTACATTGGTGGTCAGAGGGAAGAATATTCCTTACATTGGTGGTCAGTGAGAAGAATGCTCCTTACATTGGTGGTCAGGAGTACTGATGGTCGTTGAAAAGCCTGCCCTTTACAGATAGCTAACAAGATCATGGGCGTCAGTGGGAACTTATCTGAGAGGAAGAAATTTCTGATCTCTCAAGAAACCCCTAGCAACCTCTGCAAGAAGGCTGGTTGAGAAAGTCCTCTCTATAGCAAGCAGACTGGCATAGGTACAGTTGCAAGGCTACAGTACTATCTACAGAATGGGGGGAGATCCAATAGTCCATAGCCCATCATGGAAGAAGTGTGGTGGTAGCATGTTCTTAATGTATTCCTTTAAAGCTGAAGTTTAATATAAAAATACCTTGATAGGTGGGTGTCAGTCTCCAGGCGTGACCCATGCGGGTCCAAGCCCAAAGCTGCAGACGAGCCCACATACTAAATGAATGAGAGACTTACTGCAACAGTGATCCATCGTACCCCCAGCCAAGATCTCCATCCACTTCCATTGGCTATGGCCAGTTCCCCTCACCATGAGATGAATGAAGGAGGACAGTCTCTAGAGCAGGTTGAATGTACAGTACGGCTGGGAACTGAACCTGAAGCTACTTAAATTGTGTATCGCAAATGAAACTGACCAAGCTAGTAAAGCGATCGTTATAACGCTCGGATGATTTACACAGAAAAAAAAAATGAAACAACATGTGAAATCTGCTGGCCTAGAAATCGCCGGGAGGAAACAATCAAAAGAGCAAAAAACGTGAGAGACGGCAGCTGTCCCCGGGCCAAGAGTGGCCTCCATAATTGTCCCTCCCAGCTATTTGCCAGCTGTGTGCTCAGATCACAGGAAAGCGGCAGGTCTTCACGCTTCATTTCCTTCATCTGCTTGTGGAGTCTCTGCCAGTCTTGTCAATGAGAAGAAGAAATGGGACCCCCAAGAACAGGATCCAGGAAAGACAGAGGTGTATATAGACATAGCAGTCCATGTAGTTGCTATGGGGCCTGGGGTGGGAGGGGGGCCCCATTAGGGAAGCTTCTAAGGAAAGTTAAAGAGATTGTAAACCCTTAATTATTTTAAAAATAACAAACATGTTATACTGCTCTGTGTAATGGATTTGCACAGAGCAGTCCCAGTTCTCCTCCCCTTGGGTCCCATGCCTGAGCCCCTGGCTCCTCCCCCTGCCGAGTGCCCACCATAGAAAGACGATTGCTATGGAGGCACTCATATGGGCCCTCTTTAGCCTTTATAACCACTTTAAACTGTGAAGTCTGCAGTCTAGAGGAGTTGGTGGTGTGGTATGCACCGGGAGCCATTTATTTTTGGCGGTGGTGTGGTATGCATTAAGGGCCTTTATTTTTTCATGGTGTTGTGCACCGGGAACCATTTATTTTTGGTGGTGGTATGGTATGTACCAGGAGCCATTTATTTTTAGTGGTGGTGTGGTATGCGCTAAGGGCCTTTATTTTTTGGTGGAGGTGTGGTATGCACCGGGAGCCATATATTTTTGGTGGTGGTGTGGTATGCGCTAAGGGCCTTTATTTTTTGGTGGTGGTGTGGTGTGCACCGGGAACCATTTATTTTTCGTGGTGGTGTGGTATGATACATACCACACCACCACGAAAAATAAATGGTTCCCGGTGCACACCACACCACCACCAAAAAATAAAGGCCCTTAGCGCATACCACACCACCACCAAAAATATATGGCTCCCAGGCATACCACACCTCCACCAAAAAATAAAGGGAGCCATTTATTTTTCGTGGTGGTATGGTATGTATCGGGAGCCATTTATTTTTCGTGGTGGTGTGGTATGTATCGGGAGCCATTTATTTTTAGTGGTGGTGTGGTGTGCACAGGGAACCATTTATTTTTGGTGGTGGTGTGCACTGAGAGACATTTATTTCTGGTGGTGGTGTGGTATGCACTCGGAGCCATTTATTTTTGGTGGTGGTGGAGCATGAACCAGGAGCCATTTCCACCGCCTCTGCTTAGCTCCATTTGGCAGTTTAATTTGCATCTCTTCCTCGTCCTGATTCCGTACAAATCATTGCTATTTATTTTTGGTGGTGGTGTGCTCCAGGGGGCCATTTATTTTTGATAGTGGTGTGTACCAGGAGCCATTTATTTTTGGTGGTGGTGTGCAGTGGGAGACATTTATTTTTGGTGGTGGAGTGCAGTGGGAGACATTTATTTTTGGTGGTGGAGTGCAGTGGGAGACATTTATTTTTGGTGGTGGTGTGCACTGGGAGACATTTATTTTTGGTGGTGGTGTGCTCCGGGAGCCATTTATTTTTGGTGGTGGTGTGCACTGAGAGACATTTATTTTTGGTGGTGGTGTGGTATGCATCGGGAGCTATTTATTTCTGGTGGTGCTGTGGTATGCACTCGGAGCCATTTATTTTTGGTGGTGGTGTACACCGGGAGCCATTTATTTTTGGTAGTGGTGGAGCATGAACCAGGAGCCATTTCCACCGCCTCTGCTCAGCTCCATTTGGCAGTTTAATTTGCATCTCTTCCTCGCCATGATTCCGTACAAATCGCCGCCATGACTGCTCCTCATCTTGGGAGCTGAGAGTTTAAATGACGCCGAGATGATGAATAATTGAGAACGCTTTTCTCTGTCTTATCTGGTGACAACATCCAGAGGAGATTATTAGCGCACAGATGAAATGTCACGGGCTAAACGCCTCCACGCACCCCAGGGGGTCGTTTAACCCCCGCAGCGCCGGAAGGTGACCTCCTCCTTGTGACAGTTGCAGGGGGGTGGGGGGAATTATTATGGAATCCTCTAACATAATCTGCATTAAACACATTTCTAATGAGTGGAGATGATTCCTCTGCGGGGATGGACATGGGGGGGAGCGAGAAAAGACTCACACGGGTTCAGCCAAAGTTAGATTTTAAAGGGCAAATTGTGAAGAGCCGAGTACATATGTACAGTCCATGTATGGGGGCAGCAGTTAGTGGGGGTCATTCACACACTGCTTTATATGGACTGGCAATGACAATATGGGGTTGATTTACTAAAACTGGGGAGTGCAAAATCTGGTGCTGCTCTGCATAGAAACCAATCAGCTTCCAGGTTTTTTGTCAAAGCTTAATGGAACAAACTGAAGTTAGAAGCTGATTGGCCACCATGCACAGCTGCACCAGATTTAGCATTCTCCAGTTTTAGTAAATCAACCTCTATGTGCCCATTTAAGCCACCCATAGACAGGTCGAAATTCAATTTTGATATGTCTATGGGCAGGCTGGGTGTACTGAAGTTGATCTATGGATCGATTTTAGTACAACCAGCCTGTCGTTATATAGCCACCGGCAGTGATCAATGCATTCTGCTGCTCGGGAAGGATCCCCGCCAGAAGAACACAATAGCACTGCGGGAGGGATTCCCCCATCAACAATGACTGTGTTGATGAGGGAATCAAGTGATTTTCTGTCCTTCAACCCATGGTTGAAGGACAAATACATATATATATATATATATATATATATATATATATATATACATTGCAGTTTGCTAGTGGTTTACTGGGGTTATGGCAAGAAAACGGTCCGAGCGGCTCATTAGCTGCCGGATTGCTTTCAGAAGGGCCCCCCCACTGGTCGCTGGTGTTTTATCGGGCTTACCGTTTTTCACTGGCGAACCCAAGAAACAATCTGACGATGCGGCCGCCTGGTGATAGAGGTGGACAGAGACCAGATCATCTCTGATCGTCTCTATGGCATTGGAGGACGGGAGCAATGTCATGATGTTCTTTCCGGAAGTAAATTTTATTTTATTTTTTTAAAGCAAAAGAAGATCAACATTTTTTTTATTTTTATCTTTTGTTTTTAAAGGTAAACAAGAGCTTTGGGGTCTTTTTGACCCCCAGATCTGTCCATAAAGAGGACCTGTCACCCCTTATTTCTATTACAAGGGATGTTTACATTCCTTGTAATAGGAATAAAAGTGATCAAATAAAATAAAGGGGCCAGAATTTTTTTTTTTTTAAAGTGCCCCACATCCCTCAGCGAATGCATACGTAGGTCACGCACACATATGTAAATGGTGTTCGCACCTCACATGTGAAATATTGCCGCGAACGTTAGATCGCCTATGGAGATTTTTAAATACCATAATTTGTCACTATTCCACCAGCGTGCGCAATTTTAAAACGTGACATGTTAGGTATCTATTTACTCGGCGTAACATCATCTTTCATATTTTACAAACAAATTGGGTTATACAGTGGGGGAAATAAATGATTTAAAACCCTGCAGATTTTGTAAGCTTGCCCACTTACAAAGAAATGAAGGGTCTATAATTTTTTATCATAGGTGTATTTTATATGATAGAGACAGAATATCAACCAAAAATCCAGAAAAAACACATGATACAAATGTTATAAATTGAGTTGCAGTTCAGTGAGTAAAATATAGTATTGGCAGAGTATTGGCGAGTATTGGCAGCGTATTGTAGCGTATTGCAGCGTTGCAGAGTATTGGCAGAGTATTGTAGAGCATTGGCGAGTATTGGCGAGTATTGGCAGAGTATTGGCAGAGTATTGGCAGAGTATTTCAGTGTTGCAGAGTATTGGCACAGTGTTGCAGAGCATTGGCAGAGTATTGGCGAGTATTGGCGAGTATTGGCAGAGTATTGCAGCGTGTTGCAGCGTATTGGCACAGTGTTGCAGAGTATTGGCACAGTGTTGCAGAGTATTGCACAGTGTTGCAGAGCATTGCACAGTGTTGCAGAGTATTGGCAGAGTATTGCAGAGCATTGCACATTGTTGCAGAGTATTGGCAGAGTATTGCATAGTATGGGCAGAGTATTGGCAGAGTATTGTCACAGAGCATCGTCATTTGACGGAGCGATCACTAGTAAACAGGTGCTATCAGCGGCTATTCACCGTGATCCGTGATGTGCCGGGTCCTCCGAATCCGGTGGTCATGGATGTTCCCAAGTGTGCGCCCCAGGGGGCGCACGGGAGCAAGATTCTGGGAGGACGTCCATGAACACCCTCCCAGAATAAGTCGACCGCGCTGTAGCCATCTTTTGACTATGGCCCGGTCATCATGTGGTTAAAGTGTATTTTTTCCAAACAAAATTGCGTTTGAAAAACTGATGTGCAAATATGATGTGACATAAAAAATAGCAAAAATAGCCATTTTATTCCCTAGGGTCTCTGCTAATTATAATATATATAAAATGTTTGGGGGTTATAAGTAGTTTTCAGGCAGAAAATACTGATTTAAACTTGTAAACAAAAATTGGCAGAAAAAGCCGGGTCTTCAAGTGGATAATGTTCTGTATGTCCAGCCTTACCAAGAAGACCAGCTCTGTTTTAAAAAGGGACAGAAAAGGGATTTTCAAAGTGCGATGGAGAGATCTGCAGATGGTGGAGCTCAGATTGTGCGGCTCCATGATGGACACTCTCTGCAAGGTTAAGGGGAAGCTGACAGTGAAGCAGTTAAAGGAGACGTCACGGAGTGTCAGGTGTGAAGAAGAAGCTGCAGGCGGTACTTTCTGCTAAGCAACGCAGCACAGAGGAAAGCCGATTCCTCGCTGAGCGGTCTCAGCTAATCAGACATCTCATTTTATATGCTATTTCTAGGCCACCATCCGGAACGCGCCAGGAAAACACACCCTGTTCTCAGGACTGCTGTTAGAAATCACGAGGGGCCCCATACAGCCTACCTGACAGGGCCCCTCGGCAGAAAGTGACTGAGGATACAGATATTTACAGTGCCTTGAAAAAGTATTCATACCCCTTGAGATTTTCCACATTTTGTGATGTTAAAACCAAAAATATAAATGCATTTTATTGGAATTTTATGTGATAGACCAACACAAAGTGGTACATAATTGTGGAAGGAAAATGATAAATGGTTTTCACAATTTTTTACAAATAAATATGTGAAAAGTGTGGGGGGGCATTTGTATGGCGCCCCCCGGAGTCAATACTTTGTAGAACCCCCTTTCTCTGCAATTACAGCTGCAAGTCTTTTTGGGGGTGTCTCTACCAGCTTTGCACATCTAGAGATGGACATTTTTGCTCATTCTTCTTTGTAAAATATCTCAAGCTCTGTCAGATTGGATGGAGAGCGTCTGTGAACAGCAATTTTCAAGTCTTGCCACAGATTCTCAATGTGATTTAGGTCTGGACTGTGACTGGGCCATCCTAACACATGAAAATGCTTTGATCTAAACCATTCCATTGTAGCTCTGGCTGTATGTTTAGGGTTTTTTTTTTTTTTTTAACCGCTTCCCGACCGCCTCACACAGATATACTGCGGCAGAATGGCACGGGCAAGCAAAATCACATACCTGTACGTGGCCCTTTAATTGCCTGCCTGTGGGTCGCGCGCGCGCCGCCAGCGGCGCGCTCGCGACCCGGTCGGGAGCTCCGTGACCACGGCCATGGGACCAGCAGGCCCGATCGCCGCTGGTGTCCCGCGATCGGGTCACAGAGCTGAAGAACGGGGAGAGGTCTGTGTAAACAAACCTCTCCCCGCGCTTCCTACTCTGCCTGTCACTGATCGGCTGTTCCCGGTCATCGGGAAAGCCGATCAATGATGTCAGACGTCAGCCCCGCCCCTAATGTAAAAAAACACACACACGTGACAGCCCATAACCCCTCCCCTCCCCCTAGTGGTTAACTCTTTCACTGCATTTAAATAGCACTGATTGCTGTATAAATGACAATGGTCCCAAAAATGTGTCAAAAATGTCCGATGTGTCCGCCATAATGTCGCAGTCACAATAAAAATCGCTGATCGCCGCCATTACTAGTAAAAATAAAAATATTAATAAAAATGCTATAAAACTATCCCCTATTTTGTAAACGCTATAACTTTTGCGCAAACCAATCAATAATCGCTAATTGCGATTTTTTTTTACCAAAAATATGTAGAAAAATACGTATCGGCCTAAACTGAGGAAAAAAAAAATTTTTTTTATATATTTTTTGGGGATATTTATTATAGCAAAAAGCAAAAAATATTGCATTGTTTTTAAAATTGTCGCTCTATTTTTGTTTTATAGCGCAAAAAATAAAAACCGCAGGGGCGATCAAATACCACCAAAAGAAAGCTCTATTTGTGGGAAAAAAAGGACGCCAATTTTGTTTGGGAGTAACGTCGCACGACCGCGCAATTGTCAGTTAAAGCGACGCAGTGCCGAATCGCAAAAAGGGGCCTGGTCCTTTGGCTGCAAATTGGTCCGGGGCTGAAGTGGTTACATAAAGTTTTTATTGAAAATATGAAAGACATAGCAGATAAGAGCACAAACGTGGGTGCAACTGCTGTGCTAAACATACGGAACCATGGGCGTAGCATATTTTATTTTAGGTATTTACTGGCATTCTTCACCCCACAGCCGCCATTGATGGCCTATAAAACTTAAATATCACACGCATGGGAGACTCTCTACACTACGAATGCTGCCTTCCAGTTCATCCCAGCACAGCACAGTCTTATCCCCCGTACACACGGTCGGAAATTCCGAAGGAAAATGTCCGATCGGACTTTGTTGTCGTAAAATCTGACCGTGTGGGCTCCATTGGACTTTTTCGGTCGGAAATTCCAACGGAAAAAATTTGAGAGTAGGACCTAAAATTTTCCGACAACCAAATCCGATCGGACTTTTTACGATCGTTTGTAGAGAATTCTGACGGACAAAGTGCCACGCATGCTCAGATCAAATTACGAGACCAAAGCTATTGACTACTGGCCTCTACGTAGTTCCGTTGTACGCAACGAACGTCACCACGTTCCGAACGATCGGATTTTCCGACAACTTTGTCTGACCGTGTGTACGGGGCATTAGACCCCATACACACTATTAGATTTTCTTCAAATTTACCAAAACCATGGAGTGGAAGGTCCTGCCTGATTGCATACAAATCTAAACTCTTATGCCCCGTAAACATGGTCGGAAATTCCAACAGAACAAGTCCGATTGGATTATGTTGTCGGAAAATCCGATCGTGTGTGGGCTCTAGCAGACTTTTTCGGACGGAATTTCGGATGGAAAAAGTTTGAGAGCAGGACCCAAAATATTCCCATAACAAAATCCGATCAGACTTTTTCTGATCGCGTGTATAGAATTCTGACGCACAAAGTGCCGCGCATGCTCAGAATAAATTTGGGGACGAAAGCTATTGGCTACTGGCCTCTTCGCAGTCCTGTCGTACGTGTTTTACGTCACTGCGTTCTGAACGATAGGGATTTTCTGACAACTTTGTGCGACCGTGTGTATGCAAGACAAGTTTTGGCCAAAATCCGTCAGAAAAAATCTTGTGGTCGGAATGTCCGACCGTGTGTACGGGGCATTAAGGTTTGACCTCATATTACCGTATATACTTGAGTATCAGCCGACCCGAATATAAGCCGAGGCACCTAATTTTACCACAAACAACTGGGAAAATGTATTGACTCAAGTATAAGCCTAGGGTGAGAAATGCACAGCTACTGTAAGTGAAAAGAGGGTCAACAATGCCCATTTGCAGCCTCACTGTGCCCATTTGCATGCCCCACTGTGCCCATTTGCATGCCTCACTGTGCCCATTTGCATGCCTCACTGTGCCCATTTGCAGCCTCACTGTGCCCATTTGCAGCCTCACTGTGCCCATTTGCAGCCTCACTGTGCCCATTTGCAGCCTTACTGTGCCCATTTGCAGCCTCACTGTGCCCATTTGCAGCCATAGGTCCCCCAAACTTCAAACTTGGTAGTTAAGGGTTCCTAGATGCCCCCTAGCTGCAGCCAAAATTTGGGGTCTCTGGACCCAAAGGGTCCCAAAATGACATTGCTGCAGATGAACACAGTTGACCGACTTTGGGGCCCTGTATCTCGGGGTCACTTGGGGCCAGGAACCCCATCTTTGGATATGTTGTAGTGCTAGTTCCACTACAAGATTTGGGGTTCCTAGCACCAAGTGTCCCCGAGATACGGGGCCCCAAAGTCGGGTCGCAATTTTTTTTTTTGCTGCAGAAAATTGCTTGACTCCAGTATAAGCCGAGGGGGGCACTTTCAGCACACAAAAAAATGTGCTGAAAAGCTCGGCTTATACTCGAGTATATACGGTATATGGTTTTGGTAAATCTGAAGACAAAAATCTGCAGAAAATATAATAGTGTGTATGGAGTCTATAGTTTACCATGGCGTTGGTGTCATTGGAGGCGCGGTTCATCATACCAGGGAAAATGCCCACTGCAAGATCTGGGCTGTCTTCTATGGATAGGGAAGGAGTCTTGCTGTTCGCTGTCATACCCCAGGCAGCCGACACCATGTGCTTTCTGATATCGGACAGAGCCATCCAATGCTGTCTAATGATGACAACTAGTGCCATCCCATTACAGCCAGAGCTGCCCCAGTCTTGTCTATTATCATCCACTAAGGGCCACCCCTTAGGCCTCATTCACACTTGTTCAGGGCCGTACACCCGCATGGGTGTCAGATTGGGAGCAGCGCCTGTGTCCCTGCAGCTGCTGCACCCCAAATGACATCATTGGGACTGCCTGCACAGGGATACAGGGAACACCTGGGTATCCCATGCGGGTAAACACAGCCCTCTTCTGAACCAGGCCTAACCCTTTCCTCCCCAACCTCACTGTCCCTGGCCTGGCCCTAATCATTCACAGCATTTTTGTCTGGAGGACAACCAGCATCATCCAGCTCCTTCCTCCCCAGCCTGACCGTCATTAGTCCTCCACTTTCTTTCACTGGATTTCAGTTCTTTCAATCATGGAGGCTCAACATCACATGTGGCTGTTACCAATGCAGTCTGATCAATAACCGCCCCTCCAGACTGACATCCGCCCATCAAAGTACTTTGATATTTACATAACTCCTCCCAGGAGCCAATCCACTGCTTGCATCGGGACTGAGGGCTCTTGAGAGGAGTACTGAGGCCGGGTGCTGTGATGTTTTCAGGAAGCTATCTTACTCCCTCCAGCTATGAATTGCCAGTGTTTTGTCAGATTAGGCGACCCGTCAGATTTTGTAACGGAAGTGAGGTTCCGAGGCCGCCATCTTGCTACACCCCGCACTTGTCCACAGTAAGGATACAGTGAGTAGGCAGCATACTCACCTAGGTGGATGCTCAATCAGCAGCTCTCTGCTCTGCTCCCTCCTCGCTCACTGTAGCGCTGGGCTGTGGAGGGGGGCGGCCGGCTCAGGCTCCCAGCGGCTTGCTGAGAGTCTGAGCCAGGTGTCGGTCCTGGCGGATCCCGACTTCCATTGTCGGGATGACGCGGTGCCTGGACTGACTTCTGTGATGTCAGCAGAGAGCTAACTTCAGCCCGCTCTCTGCTGAAAATCGGGTCACAGGAGTGCAAAACAAATTGCACTCCTGTGAGCCATAGGAGAGGTACAGCGAGCTTTGGCTATACTTCTCCTTTAAGCCCCCATTAACACCAGTGTCACTTATAATGCGATTTGACAGTTCAAAATCGCATGACAAGTCACACCCTATTTGTGCCTATGGAACTGTTCAAACCAATGTGTTTCTGACCCGCACTGATTTAAAAAAGGCTCCTGCACTCTATTTTTTGGCGATTTCATGTGTGACTTGCATTAACATCTTTGCATGAAATCGCACTGACCGGCGGCTTTGAAATTGCACTGAAGTGGTGCGATTTCAAAGCTGCATTCGGTGTGAACGGGGCTGAAGCAGGTTTTGAAGTCCTATAGACTTGTATGGGAATTGGGAATACAAAACCCATTTGAAGCCAAAAAAGCCCATTGAGAAGTCATAACAAAACTCTTCCAGTGTATGGAATCTTCGGTGATAATGCCGATTGGGGATTGGAATGTATGTCAGATACGGGGGAAAAGCTGTGACACTAAACTAGATGTTCATCTAGAAGTCTCTGGAAAGCGCGGTGAGGTGGAGAATGTATGAAATATCCATTGATCAGACAGAAATTCAACTTCTGGAGTTCCTCCAATCACAGAGATGAACAAGATGGCTACTTACATTCAAAGTTCTTGACGATGTGCTGCAGACAAAGGTCGGCGAGAAGTGGGACGATAGCCAGGGACCAGCTGTAGTCCTCTGTGATGATCCGACGCATCTTCCTAAGGTCTGCCGCTGCATTTCTATGCTGGACGGGTAACGGCGCGGTGACCGCCGCCTTCTCATTGGCTGCAGACTCCGGCATTGTTGGGACTGGCTGGCCAATCTCAGTTGCACATTCCTGTAGGAGAGAGGAGGAGAGGCAGATTATTATTCTGTTCTATAAATCAGTAGGATACAGCAGTGAGAGTTCATAGTATGGGTTCATCCAAGAAATAAATCCTTCTAATGCCACGTACACACGTGCGGACTTTTGCCGGCGGACCTAAGTCCAGCGGACAATTCGCTGGACTTTCCAGCTGGGTCCGCTGGACTAAAAAGCGAACGGACTTGACCACACACGATCACGCTAAAAGTCCGACGGTTCACGCGATGACGTACAGCACGTACGACAGGACTAGAAAACGAAAAATACTAGAAAAATACTTGCTACTGAGCATGCGTCCTTTTTGGTCCGCCGGACCATACTAAACACGGCCGGATTGTCCACCGGACTGCCAAGTCCAGCGGATAATTTTAAAACAAAACTTAAAACTTTAGTCCGCCGTACTTTGGGCAAAAAAAGTCCGCCGGTGCCCACACACGAGGGGATTATCCGCTCGACTTCGGTCCAGCGGATAATCCCGCGGGATAGTCCCTTCGTGTGTACGCGGCATAAGAGGAAGTGAGGAGAAATCTCTCCAGTGGGGATACAGACAGCAATAAAAACTTGACAGAGGCTCTAAACCCACGGTACCCAACATGTGGCCTAGGGGCCACATGTAGCCCTTTGGAAACCTGCTGTGTGGCCTTTTGCAGAACCCAACAGTCAGCAATGGAAGCATTAATTGCAAATAGGATTTAATGACAGTGATCTCTAGCTGTCTCATGTGGTACTTCCCCAGTCTCTTTCTCCCAAAGTGGTCTGTCCAATCTACAACCACATTTGTTGCATGTCTGGCATTGTCTGTAGTCTCTGATCATCTCCTCTAGTATGTCTGCAGTCTCTGATCATCTCCTCTAGTATGTCTGAAGGTTCTGATCATCTCTTCTAGCGTGTGTGCGGTCCCCGATCGTCCCCTCTAGTATGTCTGCAGTCTCCGATCATCTCCTTTCATATGTCTGCAGTCTCTGATAGTCTCCTCTAGTATGTCTGCAGTCTCTGATAGTCTCCTCTAGTATGTCTGCAGTCTCTGATAGTCTCCTCTAGTATGTCTGCAGTCTCTGATAGTCTCCTCTAGTATGTCTGCAGTCTCTGATAGTCTCCTCTAGTATGTCTGCAGTCTCTGATAGTCTCCTCTAGTATGTCTGCAGTCTCTGATAGTCTCCTCTAGTTTGTCTGCAGTCTCTGATAGTCTCCTCTAGTGTGTCTGCAGTCTCTGATCGTTTCCTTGTGCGTGTCTGCAGTCTCTGATCAAGTCCTCTAGTATGTCTGCAGTCTCTGATCATCTCCTCTAGTATGTTTGCAGTCTCTGATCATCTCCACTAGTGTGTCTGCAGTCTCTGATTGTCTCCTTCTGCGTGTCTGCAGTCTCTGATCATCTCCTCTAGTGTGTCTGCAGTCTCTGATCGTCTCCTTGTGTGTGTCTGCAGTCTCTGATCATCTCCTTCTACGTGTCTGCAGTCTATGATCATGTCCTCTAGCATGTCTGCAGTCTCTGATCGTCTCCTCTAGTATGTCTGCAGTCTCTGATCGTCTCCTCTAGTATGTCTGCAGTCTCTGATCGTCTCCTCTAGCATGTCTGCAGTCTCTGATCGTCTCCTCTAGTGTGTCTGCAGTCTCTGATCATCTCCTATAGTGTGTCTGCAGTCTCTGATCGTCTCCTTCTACATGTCTGCAGTCTATGATCATGTCCTCTAGCGTGTCTGCAGTCTCTGATCATCTCCTCTAGTGTGTCTGCAGTCTCTGATCATCTCCTTCTACATGTCTGCAGTCTATGATCATGTCCTCTAGCGTGTCTGCAGTCTCTGATCGTCTCCTCTAGTATGTCTGCAGTCTCTGATCATCTCCTATAGTGTGTCTGCAGTCTCTGATCGTCTCCTTGTGCGTGTCTGCAGTCTCTGATAATCTCCTTCTAAGTGTCTGCAGTCTCTGATCATGTCCTCTAGCATGTCTGCAGTCTCTGATCGTCTCCTCTAGTATGTTTGCAGTCTCTGATCGTCTCCTCTATCATTTCTGCAGTCTCTGACAGTCTTCTTTTGTATACTTTACATTACGTGTGGCCCTTTGGATCTATCAGGGGCCACAGCTGAGGTCCCCTGCTTCTTGTAAATTGACAACCACTGCTTTAAACCATCTCCACATTTAGGAAAAAAAAATGGGAATCAATAAGACAAATAACCAATCACATAATAAAATGTATATGTTAATAAATTCCATCTAAAAATCTCTCCTTGTTGGTATAAAGCTTCTGCATAGGAAACTTCCCACAATTCACAATGGCGGCACCTTTTATGGAGGAACTCTGGGGGCGGCGATGTGGAAGGTGGGCTATTCTGTGACTGGCAGGGCCGTCTCTCACCCATCGAGGTGTGATGGGTGCTGTGTGACACCTCAGAAGTAGGTTTGGTTCCTCTGCCCTCCTGCCACACAAGAAGAAGGTCATGTGACCAGCCTGGCAGCTCTAAGGGGCCCAATTAGAAGAGCAGAAAGGGGCACCCATCCCTATAGAACCTTCATTAGGTGAAACACAGAGAACCCGGCATTGTACAGTGATTTGCTCTAAACCTGGAGCTCCGCTTTAATAAACAGAGATAGGTGCTGTCGGGCATCGTCCTCCGCCACCATTCACACCGCGTTTCAGATGATGGCGAAATTATATGTCCGGCTCTTCCTCGGTGCAATGTTCCCCCAGAGACCGGCTATTCATATATCAGGCAAGCAAGGGTCACAGCCTTAGTGACAAAACAATAAATTACATAATCAATCCCCCCATCAATTCTCATTCAGTCGATGGAAGTGATTGAGCCCCCATCCCCCCATGGCGACTGTTCTATACAGGAAAAAGAGGAGCCGGCCATCGCTTATAGCAGGGGTAGGCAACCTGGGGCCCCTTCAGCTGATGTGGAACTACATTTCCCATGAGGCATTGCAAGTCTGGCAGTTACAATTACTCCCAGAGGCATGATGGGACTTGTAGGTTCTGCAACAGCTGGAGGGCCCCAGATTGCCTATCCCCCGGGTTATAGTGACCACAACCACCTGAAGACCGGCCTTTTCTGTTTACAGGTAAAAATCTGTATTATTTGCTACAAATTACTTATAACCCCCAAACATTATATATTTTTTTATCAGAGACCCCAGGGAATTAAATGGTAATCACTGCAATTTTTTATGTCACATTGTATTTGCGCAACGGTTTTTCAAACGCAATTTGTTTGGAAAAAATACACTTTAATTAATAAAAAAAGAACATAATATACAGCCCAATTTTTTTTTTTTAAATATGAAAGATGATGTTACGCTGAGTAAATAGATACCTAACATGTCACTCTTTAAAATTGCGCACGATTGTGGAATGGCAACACATTACAGTATTTAAATATCTCTATAGGCAACGCTTTAAACATTTTTACAGGCTACCTGTATAGAGTTACAGAGAAGGTCTAGTGCTATAATTATTGCTCTCACTCTGATGTTCACAGCGATACACAGCGATGTTCACAGCGATACCTCACATGTGTGGTGCAAACACTGTTTACATATGCGTGCGTGTTCTGATGTTCACAGCGATACCTCACATGTGTGGTGCAAACACTGTTTACATATGCGTGCGCAACTTACGTATGCGTTCGCTTCTGTGCATGAGCTCGGAGGGACGGGGGTGCTTTCCATTTGTTTTTCTTATTTATTTTTTTTACAATGTACTTTTTGTATACTTTTTTGATCACTTTTATTCCTATTATAAGGAATGTAAACATCCCTTTTAATAGAAATAAAGATGACATTTCTTGTTAAAAAAAAAAAGAAATAAAGATGACAGGTCCTCTTTATGGAGAGATCCGGGGTCAAAAAGACTCCAAATCTCTTATTTACCTGCAAAAGATCAAAAAAAAAAAAAAAAGTTGACTTGATAAAAAAATAAATACAATTTTACTAGACCGAAAGTGACATTGTGACGTTGCTCTGGTTCTCCAAGGCCATAGAGATGATCAGAGATGATCTGGTCTCTGTCCACCTCTATGACCAGACTGCCGCACCATCATATTGTTGCGAAAATAGTAAGCCTGATGTCGAGTACACACGTTCGGACTTTGTCCGCCGGACCTAGTCCGGCGGGACTTCCCCACACACGCCCGGACTTCCAAGCGTGTGACTTGCCCACACACGCCCGGACTTCTCCGGCGGACAATCCGCTGGAAAAAGTCTGCGGGAATGAATGGACTTTCCGATGAGCGGCAAGTCCGTTCATTTCAAAAGTCCGGCGGACTAGCCTACTAACGGCGGGATTGTCCGCCGGACTGCCAAGTCCAGCGGACAATTTTAAAACAAAACTTAAAACCTAGTCCGCCGGACTTTTGGTGCCAAAAAGTCCGCCGGCGCTCACACACAGGGGATTGTCCGGTGGACTTGAGTCCAGCGGACAATCCCGCGGGATAGTCCCTTCGTGTGTACGTGGCATAAGAAACACCTTGCTTTACCTTTAAAAGCAAAAAAAAATTGTTTACTTCAGCCCCAGACCTGGGAGTGACGTCATGCCGTCGCTCCGGTCCTCCAAGGCCATAGAGGCAATCAGAGACGATCTAGTCTCTGATTGCCTCTGTGACAAGCTGGCCGCACTGTCAGATTGTTTTTCTAGGGTGCGCTGGTGAAAACAGTACCTTTGAGAAACACTCCCGCTGCTTCGGAAAGCGATTCAGTGGCTAATGAGCCGCTCGGATCGATTTCATAAGAAAGCCATCCGGCAGCTGAAAAAAAAATGGGGTTATGGCTGATAACTCACTTGCAAACCGCAATGTATATATACATATTGCAGTTTGCACGTGGATAATATAGATTCTCCTACATCGGGGTCAGAAATCTCTTCCACACCAAGTGCCATTTTTACAAGCTGCCAGCGAACCACAAAGCGCCAGAGTCTTATCCTGCTGAATCAGCCAAAATACAAGCTGGGGGGGGGGGGGGAGGGGGGAGGGCCCTGTCAGTACCACGTGAGTGACAAACTTCAATCTGAAAATTAAAGAAGCCGGTGTACTATCACTTTCTGTCCCCCATCAGAAAGTGTCCACTGTGTACTGCGCATGTGCAGTACACAGGACTACCAGATTCCGAAAATTGCCGAAGATGAACGGCGCCTGCGCCGTGAGTCCACTTTCAAGCCCCACCATCCAAGTGGACATAGAGTTAGAATATAAAAGAGCCGAGCACAGCGAGGGGCCCTCTAAGTTTGTGTAGCCCTATGTCCACTTGGATGGTGGGGCTTACACATTGACTCACGGCGCAGGCGCCGTTCATCTTCGGAGATTTTCCGAAAATCCTTCTGCTCCGTACTGCGCATGCGCTGCACTTGCGCAGTACACAGCGGACACTTGGTGATAGCTGGACTGTTCGTGTCAGAACACCGGGAGGAACTTTGTCGGCTCAACAGTGGCAGCAGCTAATCAGATGCAGTCACTGTCCGGGTATTCTGACAACTGTGGCTGTCAGCCACTGCCAGAATACGATAGCTGGCAGGGGAGATTCCTCCATTCACTCTGTAGGTATGGATGGAGGAATCTATTGATTTAGGGGCTCCATTAGGCCTCTTTCACACAGGCGTCTGAGCCGCAGTTTAATCACCCTGCAGCCGCCCACCTAAAGGCTAAGCGACAGCCAGGAATAGGCTGTTCAAATGCAGTGGCTGCAATGCTTTGCCTCATATATGACGCAACATACCAAGCTGACAGGTGACGCCACCTGTCAAACTCGCCCATTAATGTCAGAGGCTGTTCTGCATTTGTGGGCCATATGCTTGGCTCGTGGTTGCAATGCATTGTGGCCCCATTATAAAGAGAAACAAAGAAAAAAAAATGGTTAACTAGATAGGTGAGGGAAACTCTCCAACACCAACTGGTGGCTCTCCAGCTTTTGCAAAACTACAAATCCCATGAGGCATTGCAAGGCTGACAGTTAGTTACAAGCCTGACTCCCACAAGCTGAGGCATGATGGGACTTGTAGTTTTCGCAACAGCTGGAGGGCCGCCAGTTTGAGACCCCTTCTCTTTGGCCCCTTTCACACTGGGGCGGTGAGCCGCGGTGACGGTAAAGCAGCGCTATATTTAGCGCTGCTTTACCGTCGTTTTCACCACGGTTTTCGGCCGCTCGCGGTGCGGTTTTACCCCCCGCGAGCGGCCGAAAAAGGGTTAAACACCCCCCGCAGAGCGCCGCCGTAGCCGCGGTATTGCCGCGGTTTCACCGCGGTCTCCCATTGTAATCAATGGGAAGGAGCGGTATAGGAGCGGTGAACACACCGCTCCTATCCCGCTCCAAAGATGCTGCTAGCAGGGCTTTTTTTGCCGTCCTGCTAGCGCACCGCTCCAGTGTGAAAGCCTGCCGGCTTTCACACTGGAGTTAAAGGGGCAGGATTTTTTCATGCGGTGAACAGGCGCTATTTTTAGCGCTGCACCGCATGAAAAAACGCCCCGGTGTGAAAGGGGCCTAAGGCATCTTTGCCCTGGGTGCTGAAGGACCTTGTCCCGGCACTGTGCGGGACCAGCATGGTGGGTGCCGCTGGGTAGAAAAGGAGAATCTAGCAAACATCTATTTACTGATCTCCCCTACCTGGTAAGAACCCGGAAACAACATGTATTATATCACATCCGGGTTCAGCTGTCACTGTCACCAGGGAAGAATCTAATGGAGCACAATCTACCCTCCATACGTTTCAATGGGGAGCAGTTGAGACATCAGGAGTCTGAAAGACCTATAACAACAAAATCTTATCACATAGGGGCTGTTTTGTCTCCTATGTGATATAAATAAAATATAGTGAAGAAATAAAGCGTGAAAAAAAAAAAAATCAAAGGATATGTAAACCTTTGTTTTTTTTTAACCACTTTACATCCGCGCTAAAGCCAAATGATGGCCACAGCGCGGATCTCAATTCCCGGGAGGCCGTCCTATGACGTCCTCCCCTGTGCACGCTCCCTGCGCGCGCCGTGATCACGAGTCACTGAGACTCGGGTGATCACCGATCCGAGTAAGGGGCGGGTCCCGGCCCCTTACCATGTGATCAGCTGTCAGCCAATGACAGCTGATCACATGATGAAAACAAAAAGCTCGGTGATCGTTTTTTTTTTCTCCTCGCGCTGACAGCGGAGGAGAAAAAAAAAAGGCGATCACCGGCTCATTTTAAAGGGACAACGGTCCCGAAAAGTCAGAGGCAATTATGCCTCATGTAATGCCCATAAGTGTCACCTGTCAATGCCCATAAGTGCCACCTATCAATGCCCACCAGTGCTGCCAATCAGTGCCACCTAAAAGTGCTGCCTATCAGTGTAACCCATCAGTGCCCATCACTGCCACCCATCAGTGCCCATCACTGCCACCTATCGGTGCCCGCCACTGCTGCCTCATCAGCGTACATCAATGACGGACAAAAATTACCCATTTAAAATTTTTATAACAGAATTAAAAAAAAAAAAAAAACATTTTTTTTTTTTTAAATTCGGTCTTTTAAATTTTTTTTAAAAATTCCATAAAAATATCTCATAGTTTGTAGACGCTATAACATTCGCATAAACCAATCAATATACACTTATTGGGATTTTTTTTTCTCCCAAAAACATGTAGACATATTGACCTAAATTGATAAAGATATTCGATTTTTTCCCTTTTTTTTTTTTTATTAGATATGTTTTATGGCAGAAAGAAAAAAAAATTTTTTTTTTTAATTGTCGGTCTTTTTTTGTTTATAGCGCAAAAAATAAAAACCGCAGAGGTGATCAAATACCACCAAAAGAAAGCTCTTTTTAGGGAAAAGAAATGATAAAAATTTCATTTGGTTAGTGTTGTATGACCGCGCAATTGTCATTCAAAGTGCGACAGCGCTGGAAGCTGAAAATCGGTCTGGATAGGAGGGGGGTTTAAGTGCCCAGTAAGCAAGTGGTTTTAAGTAACAAACATGTCATACTTACCTCCTCTGTGCAATTGATTTTTCACAGAGTGGCCCCCGATCCTCCTCTTCTGGGGTCCCTCAGCCATACCTCCCAACTTTTTGAGATGGGAATGAGGGACACCTATCAGCAACAGTATGCAGGCATAGGACACACCCCCTTGCCACGCCCCCTTAAAGGAGAATTGTACCAAAAAAACAAGATTGGTTGAACCCGCAAGTGCTTTTTTTTTTACCACTACTATTCCTTTATATTGGCTTTTGGAATTTACAAATGCAGCAATTTAGAAATCAGGTGAGAGGTTTAGCGCTGGGAAATACTTTTCGATAGATAAAAAGTGAATTTTATATACATCTATAGAGATCAGACCAAAACGAGGGACAAATGAGGAGGAAATGAGGGACAGAGGGACATTGCTCCAAATCAGGGACAGTCCCTCGGAATCCGGGACAGTTGGGAGCTATGCCTCAGCGACGCTCCTGGCTCCTCCCCTTCTCGAGTGCCCCCGTTGGAGAGCCGCTTTCCCTCGGGGCACTCGTGTGGGCGCACCCACTGACACAGACAGCAGGATTCGGTCCCGGCTCCCGCGTCATTGGATTTGATTGACAGCAGCGGGAGCCAATGGCTGCGCTGCTATCAATCTATCCAATCAGGACCCGAGACAGCGACTGGAGCTGGTGTGCTCGTCCCCGTTGCTGGAAAGACTCGGAAGGTCAAGGTCCATAAAGACATGGATGAGCGAGTTTGGGGTGGAGGAACTTGACTGGCCTGCACAGAGTCCCGACCTCAACCCGATAGAACACCTTTGGGATGAATTAGAGCGGAGACTACGAGTCAGGTCTTCTCGTCCAACATCAGTGCCTGACCTCACAAATGCGCTTCTGGAAGAATGGTCAAACATTCCCATAGACACCCTCCTAAACCTTGTGGACGGCCTTCCCAGAAGAGTTGAAGCTGTTATAGCTGCAAAAGGGCGGGGCCAACTCAATATTGAACCCTCCGGACTAAGACTGGGATGCCATTAAAGTTCATGTGCATGTGAAGGGAGGTGTCCCAATACTTTTGGTAATATAGTGTAAATGCTACATGGGCGGGCGGGCGAGGAGGTTAATCAAGTTCGCAAAAACAGCTCTTTTAATGGAAAGGTTAAAGGTCGAAGCTGAGCCCAATATGGAGATGAGAGATCACGCCGGGGGGGGGTTGGCAGAGGAAACGCCAGGACTCCGGGATCTCTGAAGGACCCGGCAGATTTCAGGTGACAGGGGAGTTTTGGGGACACACAGCCGCCATGATGGGGACAAAACAGGCCGAGGTGTCCCCAAAAAATCCTCAATGAAGATCTTCAGGAGTCTCCGGCCTTTCCGGACGCCGCCATCCCACCGCCGCTGCCCTTCCATCAGCCGCTGAGGAGGGCGATCATTGTGAGAACAGCGAGGACATCTCCAGGGGTGACCCTCCGATGTGAACCTCTGTGACCCCGTGGGGGGCAGAGTCCTGACACCCCTACAAACACTGCGAAAAAACAGACTGAACACAACAAATCATAACAAATCTACACTAAAGTGACCAAAGTAACAAAAAACTCCATACACTCCTACATCAATGTTTACATCACCCCTCCCCCATCATCACCCCTATACTGTATTTATGTGCGCAGCTTCTATGGGGGGGGGGGGGGCAGAAAACCTTCACATGTTCCAGTACAGAGGAGTCCCCCCGCCCCGCCACACTGAGAACAGCAACACGGGAATACCTCTCCAGCCGGTCCCGGGACTGTCACACGGTGCAGTAAACAAACATGGCGGCGTTCGCTGTGTACCGTCACCACGGCAACCGCGATGCCGCCCGTAACTAAGAAGGGAGGAGCTCACCGTGCTCAACCCCGCCCACTAGTGTTCTTACTGACTGGAATACCTCAATGGACGGAGCCTATCACTGACAGAACTGTAAAATCATCTGTACACTGATATATACAGTGTATACTACACATATATCACCTATATCAACCAATGTACAGTGTATACTACACATATATCACCTATATCAAACTATATACAGTGTATACTACACATATATCACCTATAGCAAACTATATACAGTGTATACTACACATATATCACCTATATCAAACGATATACAGTGTATACTACACATATATCACCTATATCAAACTATATACAGTGTATACTACACATATATCACCTATAGCAAACTATATACAGTGTATACTACACATATATCACCTATAGCAAACTATATACAGTGTATACTACACATCTATCACCTATATCAACCTATGTACAGTGTATACTACACATATATCACCTATATAGCAACCTATATACAGTGTATACCAGTGCCGATCCTGACCTCCCTGGGGCCCTAAGCAACATTCTGCTAAGGGGCCCTCTACTTGACCCATCATGCCGTGAGCTATGTAAACCATTTGCCATTGCCACACAGTCACACCTGACACTTCAGTGCTCCCAAAACAATCCTCCCTCCTTTAAACAAAACAGTCAAAGAATAAGTACAACAATATAGAACAGAATGAGGTCCCCAGAGAGCCCCCCTTACATCAGGGTCCTCAGAGAGCCCCCTCCTTACACCAAGGTCCCCAGAGAGCCCCCCTTACACACGGGTCCCCAGAGAGCCCCCCTTAAATCAGTGTCCTCAGAGAGTCTCCCACTACACCAAGGTCCCCAGAGAGCCCCCCTTACACAAGGGTCCCCAGAGAGCCCCCCTTAAATCAGTGTACTCAGAGAGTCTCCCCTTACATCAGGGTCCCCAGAGAGCCTCCCCCTACATCAGGGTCCCCAGAGAGCCTCCCCCTACATCAGGGTCCCCAGAGAGCCTCCCCCTACATTAGGGTCCCCAGAGAGCCTCCCCCTACATTAGGGTCCCCAGAGAGCCTCCCCTTACATCAGGGGCCCCAGCGACCCCCCCCTTACATCAGGGGCCCCAGAGAGCCTCCCCCTACATTAGGTTTCCCAGAGAGCCTCCCCTTACATCAGAGTCTCCAGAGAGCCTCCCCTTACATCAGGGTCCCCAGAAAGCCCCTCCTTACATCAGGGTCCCCAGAGAGCACCCTTACATCAGTGTCCTCAGAGAGCCCCTCCTTACTTCAGGGTCCACAGTGAGCCTCCCTACTTAGATCAGGGTCCCCAGAGGGTATCCCCCTACATCAGGGTCCTCAGAGAGCCTCCCCTTACACCAGGGTCCCCAGAGAGCCTCCCCTTACACCAGGCTCCCCAGAGAGCCCCTCCTTACATCAGGGTCCTCAGAGAGCCCCTTCTTACATCAGGGTCCCCAGAGAGCCCCCTTACACCAGGGTCCCCAGAGAGCCCCCCCTTACACCAGGGTCCCCAGAGAGCCCCCCCTTACACCAGGGTCCCAAGAGAGCCTCCCCTTACATTAGTGTCCAAAGAGAGCCTTCCCTCTTAAATTAGTATCCCCAGAGAGCCCCTCCTTACACAGGGTCCCCAGAGAGCCCCCCTCTGACATTAGTGTCCCCAGGGGGCCCCCTCTTACATCAGTGTCCCCAGGGGGCCCCGTCCTTACATCAGTGTCCCCAGAGGGCCCCGTCCTTACATCAGTGTCCCCAGAGGGCCCCGTCCTTACATCAGTGTCCCCAGAGGGCCCCGTCCTTACATCAGTGTCCCCAGAGGGCCCCGTCCTTACATCAGTGTCCCCAGAGGGCCCCGTCCTTACATCAGTGTCCCCAGAGGGCACCGTCCTTACATCAGTGTCCCCAGAGGGCCCCGTCCTTACATCAGTGTCCCCAGAGAGCCCCCCCTCTTACATTTGGGCCCCCAAACAGCTGACTTCCCCCCCTTGCAGAGGTTCCCCTGTACCTGGCTGGTGGAGGTGGGAGGCAGCGATCGGCAGCTATATGGTGTCCACAGGCAGGGGGATCTCCCTGGGGCTAGTAGTTCTATCTCCGAATGTATACAGCGGAGAGGGGAGGGGCCTCTGACCCGGGCATCAGCAACAGTGTTCAAGCAGAGTGAAAGTGAAACTGATACCTGCCCGGGTCAGAGGCCCCTCCCTTCTCCTCTCCACTGTATACACTGAGAGTACTACAAGCCCCAGGGAGATCCCGCCGCCCACTCAGGAGTCAGGCACCATAAAGCTGCCGATCGCCGCCTTCCACCTCCTCCCACCTCTCCTCACTGCACTCTAAACGGCCAGCCAGAGGTGCAGGGGGGATGCTGGGTCTTGGGGGCCCCCCCACAGCGGCGGGGGCCCTAAGCAGCTTGCATAGTGTGCCTATAGGGCCGATCGGCTCTGGTGTATACTACACATATATCACCTATAGCAACCTATGTACAGTGTATACTACACATATATCACCTATATAGCAACCTATATACAGTGTATACTACACATATATCACCTATATAGCAACCTATGTACAGTGTATACTACACATATATCACCTATAGCAACCTATATACAGTGTATACTACACTGATATCACCTATACTGTCCACTATAGCGCCTATACTACACAGATATCACCCATACTGTCCCCTATAGAGTGTGTACTACACAGATATCACCTATATACAGTGTATACTACACAGATATCACCTATATACAGTGTGCACTACACCAATATCACCTATATACAGTGTGTACAACGCCGATATAACCCATATACAGTGTATACTACACCAATATCTCTTATACTGTCCCCTATAGAGCCTATAATGCACAGATATCACCTATATACAGTGTATAACAGACAGATGTCACCTATACTGTCCCCTATAGAGTGTGTAATACAGTGAATCCCCTATACAGTCTCATATACAGTGTATACTACACAGATATCACCTATAGCAACCTATATACAGTGTATACTACACAGATATCACCTATACTGTCCCCTATAGAGTGTATACTACTCAGATATCGCCTATCGCAACCTATATACAGTTTATACTACACAAATTTTACATATAGCAACCTATATACAGTGTATACTACACAGATATCACCTATAGCAACCTATATACAGTTTATACTACACAGACACCCCCTATACTGTCCCCCATAGAGTGTATAATACATAGACACCCCTTGCACTGTCCCCCATAGAGTGTATAATACACAGATAACGCCTATACTGTCCCCTATAGAGCGTATAATACACAGATATCACCTATATACAGTGTATACTACACAAATATCACCTACAGCAACATATATACAGTTTATACTACACAGATATCACCTATACTGTCCTATCTACAGTATATCGCCTTGAGGCAATTCAGTTTGCATTGTAGCGCTATACAAATCATTCATTCATATACTACATAGATATCACCTATACTGTCCCCTATAGAGTGTATAATAAACAGATATCATCGGTAACGTCCCCTGTATAGTGTATAATACACAGGTGTCACCTATGCTGTCCCCTATAGAGTGTATAATACACAGATATCACCTATACTGTCCCCCATAGAGTGTATAATACACAGATATTGCCTATACTGTCCCCTATAGAGTGTATAATACACATATCTCGCCTATACTGTCCCATATAGAATGTATAATACACAGATATCACCTGTACTGTCCCATATAGAGTGTGTAATACAGTGAATCACATATACAGTCCCCTATAGAGTGTATAATACACAGATATCACCTGTACTGTCCCCTATAGAGTATATAATACACTTATACCACCAGTACTGTCCCCTGTAGAGGGTGTGGTACACAGCTATCACCTATACTGTCCCCTATAGTGTATATAATACATAGATACCACCAGTACTGTCCCCTATAGAGGGTATAATACACAACTATCACCTATACTGTCCCCTATAGAGTGTATAATACACAGATATCCCCTTAATTGTCCTCTATAGTGTGTATAATACACAAATATAATGTCTAGTTACCCTCTATTTTAACTGCAAGTACTGTATAATGTAGTGACCCCATATGTTATCCTTGTACAGTATATACTGTATACGGATCATCTATATTATCCCTGTACAGTGTAAAATGTATAGTGACCCCTATATAACCCTATGCATGGTGTATAATGTATATTGTCCCCCATATCATCTACTGTATGTATAGTGTATAATGTGTAGTGACCCCCTATATTATCTCTGTACTGTGTACATCTCCAAATACGGAAAGGTTTCTTCACAGTAAGAGCTGTGAAAATGTGGAATAGACTCCCTGCAGAGGTGGTTCTGGCTAACTCAGTAGATTGCTTTAAGAAAGGCCTGGATACTTTCCTAAATGTACAGAATATAACTGCGTACTGACATTTATAGGTAAAGTTGATCCGGGGAAAATCCGATTGCCTCTCGGGGGATCAGGAAGGAATTTTTTTCCCTGCTGTAGCAGATTGGAGCATGCGCTGCTGGTTTTTTTTTGCCTTCCTCTGGATCAACTGTGGGTATAATATGGGGTATATTGGATTGTACGATATTTTTTATTTTTATTTATTATTTCTTTTTTTTATGGTTGAACTGGATGGACTTGTGTCTTTTTCCGGCCTAGCTAACCCCCTATATCCTCTATGTATTGTGTATACTGTATATGTATACATTATATTACACAGCTTCCAGCGCTCTGACATGGGAGAGGGAGGGACAGATTTTAGCGATGATATATTGAGGCCAAACACTGGGCTGGTTGCGGCTCCAGTCATGGAGATCATGAAGAATTAATGAGAAAACACTTCACTGCCTCGACACGCCCGGCATGGTCAGCAACAGCAAAATCCAGATCACCCACCGATGCCGGGCCCAGCGCCCCCACTGATCCTATATACTGGGAGTGCCAGAAATATATGGGGGTGTCTACAGCAATCATGAGGGGGGGGAATCATGAAGGGGAACATCAACCATACTGTGTCCTTTTATACCCTATAACAGTGATGGAGAACCTTTTTGAGCCTGAGTGCCCAAACTGAAATAAATACATTGGTTTTGTGTTGCAAAGTGCCAACACGGCAATTTGCGAGAGAGGGGGGCTGAGCGAAAGAGAGGGGTTGTGTGAGAGAGAGAGGGGGGTGAAAGATAGGGGGGAGAGAGAGAGGGATAGAGAGGGGGGGAGAGAGAGAGGACAGCGAGAGTGAGGGGTGCGAGAGAGATGCTGAGAGGGAGCGGGGCTGAGAGAGAGGGGTGTGAGAGATATGCTGAAAGAGAGAGGGAACAGAGAGAGAGAGAGAGAGAAGGAAGTGGGACAGAGAGAGAGAGAGAGAGGGATGTGAGAGATATGCTGAGAGAGAGGGGGAACAGATAGATGGAGGGGGGCTGAGGGAGAGGGGCTGAGAGAGAGAGATAGAGAGAGATAGAGAGAGAGAGAGAGAGAGCTAGAGAGAGAGATAGATAGATAGAGAGAGAGAGAGCGAGGGGGGGGGGGGGCTGAGAGAGAGGGAGATGGGACAGAGAGAGAGGGACAGAGAGAGAGGGAGAGGGGACAGAGAGAGAGGGAGAGGGGACAGAGAGGGGACAGAGAGAGATGCTGAGGGAGAGGGGCAACAGAGAGAGGGAGAGGGGCTGAGAGAGAAGGGTGTGAGAGAAATGCTGAGAGAGAGGAGGAACAGAGAGAGGGAGGGGGGGAGAAAGAGAGAGGGGTGTGAGAGAGGGGGAACAGAGAGAGAGAAGAGGGACAGAGAGAGAGAAGAGAGACAGAGAGAGAGAAGAGGGACAGAGAGAGAGGGGTGCAAGAGAGATGCTGAGAGAGCGGTGAGCTGAAAGAGAGGGGGAACAGAGAGAGGGGGACACAAAGAGGGGGGGGGCAGAAAAAGAGGGAGGGGGGCTGAGAGGAGAGAGAGACCTCTAGCTCTGTCCTGGACCCTCTCGTGTGCCCACAGAGATGGCTCTGCGTGCCAGCTGTGGCACGCGTGCCATAGGTTCGCCATCACTGCCCTATATTATCTTTATTATGGGTCCTATTATACTCTATATTACTAGCTATATAATGTTTCCTACTTTACCCTATAGTAATTATTTGATGTGTCCTATTATACCCTATATTATTCATATACTACATATAATTTATTATTATTCCTTGACAATATCATCATATTCCCAATACAGTATACACTGCCTTGAAAAAGTATTCATACCCCTTGAAATTTTCAACACTTTGTCATGTTACAACCAAAAACATGAACGTATTTTATTGTGATTTTATGTGATAGACCAACACAAAGTGGCCCATAATTGTGAAGTGGAAGGAGAATGATAAATGGTTTTCAACATTTTTTACAAATAAATATGTGAGAAGTGTGTGGGGGGGGCATTTGTATGGCGCCCCCCGGAGTCAAAACTTTGTAGAACCGCCTTTCTCTGCAATTACAGCTGCAAGTCTTTTTGGGGATGTCTCTACCAGCTTTGCACATCTAGAGAGGGAAATTTTTGCCCCATTCTTCTTTGCAAAATATCTCAAGCTCTGTCAGATTGGATGGAGAGCGTCTGTGAACAGCAATTTTCAAGTCTTGCCACAGATTCTCAATGTGATTTAGGTCTGGACTGTGACTGGGCCATTCTAACACATGAATATGCTTTGATCTAAACCATCCCATTGTAGCTCTGGCTGTATGTTTCGGGTCGTTGCCCTGCTGGAAGGTGAACCTCCGCCCCAGTCTCAAGTCTTTTGAGGACTCTAATGCCTCGTACACACGATCGGAATTCTCGTCGGAAAAAACTCTGACGGTTTTTCCGACGGAATTCCGCTCAAGCTGTGTTGCCTACACACGATCACACCAAATTCCGACGGTCAATAACACAGCGGCATAAAACACGTTCGACAGCACTATAAAAGGGAAGTTTAATGCTTCCGAGCATGCGTCAGAATTTTGCGTGTCAGAATTGCATACACACGGTCGGAAAATCCGATAGAAAGGTTTTCCTTCGGAAAAATTGAGAACAGGTTCTCAATTCAAAGTCCGTCGGAAATTCCGACAGAAAAAGACCAGTGGGCATACACACGGTCGCAAAATCCGATGAAAAGCTCCCATCGGACTGTTTCCATCGGAAATTCCGACCGTGTGTACGCCGCATAACAGGTTTTCTTCTAAGATTGTCCTGTATTTGGCTCAATCCATCTTCCCATCAACTCTAATCAGCTTCCCTGTCCCTGCTGAAGAAAAGCATCCCCACCACATGATGCTGCCACCACCATGTTTCACGGTGGGGATGGTGTGTTCAGGGTGATGGGCAGTGTTAGTTTTCCTCCACACATAGCGTTTTGCTTTTAGGCCAAAATGTAAAATTTTGGTCTCATCTGACCAGATCACCTTCTTCCTCATGTTTGCTGTGTCCTCCACATGGCTTCTCACAAACTGCAAACAGGACTTCTTATGACTTTCTTTCACCAATGTCTTTCTTCTTGTCACTCTTCCATAAAGGGCAGATTTGTGGAGAACACGGCTCAGGCTGGGTTCACACCTATGCGAATTAGACGCAGGTTTCCCTGCATCCAATTTGCATAGCAAGAGAATGTGAGCGGCTCTTTATGGAGCTGGTTCACATATCTCCGGGGCGGCTTGCACAGAAACTATGTGCGTCTTTGGCTCCGTTTCAGGGCCGAATTCAGGCAAAGATTCGGCCCCGAAACGGAGAACAGGGACGCACAGCGTTCTTGTGCGATCTGCGGCCATCTTGGGTGTGAACCGAGCCTAATAGCTGTCCTGTGGACAGATTCTCCCCCCTGAGCTGTGGATCTCTGCAGCTCCTCCAGAGTTTCCATGGGCCTCTTGGCTCTTCTCTGATGAATGCTCTCCTTGCCCGGCCGGTCAGTTTAGGTGGACGGCCATGTCTTGGTAGGTTTGCAGTTGTCCCATACTCCTTTCAATTTTCGGATGATGGATTGAACAGAGCTCCATGAGATGGTCAAAGCTTGGGATATTTTTTTATAACCTAACCCTGCTTTATACTTCTCCACAACTTTATCCCTGACCTGTCTGGTGTGCTCCTTGACCTTCATGATGCTGTTTGTTCACTAAGGTTCTCTAACACAAGGGGGTTGATTTACTAAAGGCAAATCCACTTTGCACTGCAAGTGCATTGCAATTGCACTTGGAAGTGCAATCGCTTTAGATCTGTTGGGAAGATCTGAAATGAGGGAAATGCTGTTTTTTATTTTCCTTGCATGTCCCCCTCAGATCTACAGCGACTGCACTTCCAAGTGCACTTGTGGTGCTAAGTGCATTTGCCTTTAGTAAATAAGCCCCAATGTTTCTCAACTCCAGTCCTCAAGTAACCCTCTAACAGGTCATGTTTTCAGGCTTTCCATTATTTTGCACAGGTGATTTGATCAGTTTCACTGCCTTAGTAATTACCACAGCTGTTTCTTCTTATGCCGCGTACACACGATCAGACTTTTCGATGGACTAGGTCCGACGGTCTTCCCGATGGACTTTCCGAACGAACGGACTTGGCCACACACAAGCACACCAAAGTCTGATGGATCGGAACGTGATGATGTACGACCGGACTAGAATAAGGAAGTTCATAGCCAGTAGCCAATAGCTGCCCTAGCGTCGGTTTTAATCCATCGGACCCGCATGCACACGAACGGATTTTTAGACCGGACTCGAGGCCGTCGGAAAGATTTGAAACATGTTTTATTTCTAGGTCCGTCTGACTTTTGGGGGAAAAAAAAAGTCCGCTGGAGCCCACACACGATCGAATCGTTCGACGGATACCGGTCCGCCGGACCTAGTCTGCCGGAAAGTCCGATCGTGTGTACACGGCATAAGGGACTGCCTGAAAACATGACCTGTTGGGGGTACTTGAGGACTGGAGTTGAGAAACATTGCTCTAACAAACCTCTGAGGCAGGGGTCTCAAACTGGTGGCCTTCCAGCTGTTGTGAAACTACAAGTCCCATGAGGCATTGCAAGGCTGACAGTTACAAGCATGACTCCCACAGGCAAAGGCATGATGGGACTTGTAGTTTTGCAACAACTGGAGGGCCACCAGTTTGAGACCCCTGCTCTGAGGCCTTCAAAGAACAGCTGTATTTATACTGAGATTAAATTACACACAGGTGGACTCTATTTACTAATTAGGTGACTTCTGAGGGCAATTGGTTCCACTAGATTTTAGTTAGGGGTATCAGAGTAAAAGGGGGGTGAATACAAATGCACGCCACACTTTTCACATATTTATTTGTAAAAAAAAAATGAAAAGCATTTATCATTTTCCTTCCACTTCACAATTATGAGCCACTTTGTGTTGGTCCATCACATAAAATCCCAATAAAATACATTTATGTTTTTGGTTGTAACATGAGAAAATGTGGTAAATTTCAAGGGGTATGAATACTTTTTCAAGTCACTGTATGTTTTATATTCAGATTACCATACGATATCTGTCCAGTATGGTGATATTATGTGGACTATGATCTCTGTACAGTAGAGTGATAGGATTGTCGGGACTATGAGCTCTGTACAGTAGAGTGATATGATTGTCGGGACTATGAGCTCTGTACAGTAGAGTGATATGATTGTCAGGACTATGAGCTCTGTACAGTAGAGTGATATGATTGTCGGGACTATGAGCTCTGTACAGTAGAGTGATATGATTGTCGGGACTATGAGCTCTGTACAGTAGAGTGATATGATTGTCGGGACTATGAGCTCTGTACAGTAGAGTGATATGATTGTCGGGAGTATGAGCTCTGTACAGTAGAGTGATATGATTGTCGGGACTATGAGCTCTGTACAGTAGAGTGATATGATTGTATGATTGTCAGAACTATGAGCTCTGTACAGTAGAGTGATATGATTGTCGGGACTATGAGCTCTGTACAGTAAAGTGATATGATGGGACTATGAGCTCTGTACAGTAGAGTGATATGATTGTCGGGACTATGAGCTCTGTACAGTAGAGTGATATGATTGTCGGGACTATGAGCTCTGTACAGTAAAGTGATATGATGGGACTATGAGCTCTGTACAGTAGAGTGATATGATTGTCGGGACTATGAGCTCTGTACAGTAGAGTGATATGATTGTCGGGACTATGAGCTCTGTACAGTAGAGTGATATGATTGACTATGAGCTCTGTACAGTAGAGTGATATTATTATCAGGACTATGATCTCTGTACAGTAGAGTGATATGATTGACTATGAGCTCTGTACAGTAGAGTGATATGATTGACAGGACTATGAGCTCTGTACAGTACAGTGATATGATTGTCAGAACTATGAGCTCTGTACAGTAGAGTGATATGATTGTCGGGACTATGAGCTCTGTACAGTAAAGTGATATGATGGGACTATGAGCTCTGTACAGTAGAGTGATATGATTGTCAGAACTATGAGCTCTGTACAGTAGAGTGATATGATTGTCGGGACTATGAGCTCTGTACAGTAAAGTGATATGATTGTCGGGACTATGAGCTCTGTACAGTAGAGTGATATGATTGTCGGGACTATGAGCTCTGTACAGTAGAGTGATATTATTATCAGGACTATGAGCTCTGTACAGTAGAGTGATATGATTGACTATGAGCTCTGTACAGTAGAGTGATATGATTGTCAGGACTATGAGCTCTGTACAGTAGAGTGATATGATTGTCAGGACTATGAGCTCTGTACAGTAGAGTGATATGATTATCAGGACTATGAGCTCTGTACAGTAGAGTGATATTATTATCAGGACTATGATCTCTGTACAGTAGAGTGATATGATTGACTATGAGCTCTGTACAGTAGAGTGATATGATTGTCAGGACTATGAGCTCTGTACAGTAGAGTGATATGATTGTCAGAACTATGAGCTCTGTACAGTAGAGTGATATTATTATCAGGACTATGAGCTCTGTACAGTAGAGTGATATGATTGTCGGGACTATGAGCTCTGTACAGTAGAGTGATATGATTATCAGGACTATGAGCTCTGTACAGTAGAGTGATATTATTATCAGGACTATGAGCTCTGTACAGTAGAGTGATATGATTGACAGGACTATGAGCTCTGTACAGTAGAGTGATATGATTGTCGGGAGTATGAGCTCTGTACAGTAGAGTGATATGATTGTCGGGACTATGAGCTCTGTACAGTAGAGTGATATGATTGTCAGGACTATGAGCTCTGTACAGTAGAGTGATATGATTGTCAGGACTATGAGCTCTGTACAGTAGAGTGATATGATTGTCAGGACTATGAGCTCTGTACAGTAGAGTGATATGATTGTCGGGACTATGAGCTCTGTACAGTAGAGTGATATGATTGTCAGGACTATGAGCTCTGTACAGTAGAGTGATATTATTATCAGGACTATGAGCTCTGTACAGTAGAGTGATATTATTATCAGGACTATGAGCTCTGTACAGTAGAGTGATATGATTGTCAGGACTATGAGCTCTGTACAGTAGAGTGATATGATTGTCGGGACTATGAGCTCTGTACAGTAGAGTGATATGATTGTCAGGACTATGAGCTCTGTACAGTACAGTGATATGATTGTCAGGACTATGAGCTCTATACAGTAGAGTGATATGATTGTCAGAACTATGAGCTCTGTACAGTAGAGTGATATGATTGTCGGGACTATGAGCTCTGTACAGTAGAGTGATATTATTGTCAGGACTATGAGCTCTGTACAGTAGAGTGATATGATTGTCAGAACTATGAGCTCTGTACAGTAGAGTGATATGATTATCGGGACTATGAGCTCTGTACAGTAAAGTGATATGATTATCGGGACTATGAGCTCTGTACAGTAGAGTGATATGATTGTCAGGACTATGAGCTCTGTACAGTAGAGTGATATGATTGTCAGGACTATGAGCTCTGTACAGTAGAGTGATATGATTGTCGGGACTATGAGCTCTGTACAGTAGAGTGATATGATTGTCAGGACTATGAGCTCTGTACAGTAGAGTGATATGATTGTCGGGACTATGAGCTCTGTACAGTAGAGTGATATGATTGTCGGGACTATGAGCTCTGTACAGTAGAGTGATATGATTGTCGGGACTATGAGCTCTGTACAGTAGAGTGATATGATTGTCGGGACTATGAGCTCTGTACAGTAGAGTGATATGATTGTCGGGACTATGAGCTCTGTACAGTAGAGTGATATGATTGTCGGGACTATGAGCTCTGTACAGTAGAGTGATATGATTGTCGGGACTATGAGCTCTGTACAGTAGAGTGATATGATTGTCGGGACTATGAGCTCTGTACAGTAGAGTGATATGATTGTCGGGACTATGAGCTCTGTACAGTAGAGTGATATGATTGTCAGGACTATGAGCTCTGTACAGTACAGTGATATGATTGTCAGAACTATGAGCTCTGTACAGTAGAGTGATATGATTGTCAGAACTATGAGCTCTGTACAGTAGAGTGATATGATTGTCAGAACTATGAGCTCTGTACAGTAGAGTGATATTATTATCAGGACTATGAGCTCTGTACAGTAGAGTGATATTATTATCAGGACTATGAGCTCTGTACAGTAGAGTGATATGATTGTCGGGACTATGAGCTCTGTACAGTAAAGTGATATGATTGTCGGGACTATGAGCTCTGTACAGTAGAGTGATATGATTGACTATGAGCTCTGTACAGTAGAGTGATATGATTGTCGGGACTATGATCTCTGTACAGTAGAGTGATATGATTGTCAGGACTATGAGCTCTGTACAGTAGAGTGATATGATTGTCAGGACTATGAGCTCTGTACAGTAGAGTGATATGATTGTCGGGACTATGAGCTCTGTACAGTAGAGTGATATTATTATCAGGACTATGAGCTCTGTACAGTAGAGTGATATGATTGTCGGGACTATGAGCTCTGTACAGTAGAGTGATATGATTGTCAGGACTATGAGCTCTGTGGTCTCCGCTCCGTGAGAAGTTGGCTATAAATGATATCACTTTCCCCCTGTAGAAGATCCCATGGTATGCTCTGTGCTGTACATGATGTGCGCTGTAGT
>CM053028.1:13141724-13154224 GCA_028564925.1 Lithobates sylvaticus
AAGAAATAGGTCTACCAATAGGCTGAGATCAAGGGGATAAACAAATGGCAAGCACCCAACCTATAACTGCCCTTTACATCAAGGAGCACATGGAAGGGCGATGCATGTCAAAAAACTTTAAACAAAAATGCCTTTACACGCACATGAACTTTTATGGCATCACAGTCTTATGCCGCGTACACACGATCGGAATTTCCGCAAGTAAAAGACCGATGATAGCTTTTCATCCGAAAATACAACCGTGTGTAGGCTCCATCAGGATTTTGCTGGCTAAATTCCCGACAGCAAAAAATTTAGAGCATGTTCTCAATTTTTCCGGCGGAAAAGGTTTCTATCGGAAATTCCGATAGTCTGTAGCAATTCCGACGCGCAAAATTCCTACGCATGCTCGGAAACAATTTGACGCATGCTCGGAAGCACTGAACTTCATTTTTTCTTGTCTCGTCGTAGTGTTGTACGTCACCGCGTTCTTGACGGTCGGAATTTGGTGTGACCGTGTGTAGGCAAGACAGTTTCAGCGGAATTCCGTCGGGAAAACCATCAGAGCTTTTTCCAATGAGAATTCCAATCGTGTGTAAGCGGCATTAGAGGGCTTTCACACTGAGCCCTGTGGGGCGTCTGCGGTAAAGCGGCGCTATTTTTAGCGCCGATTTACCATCGTTTTAGCGGCGCTATTCAGACTTTTTTCAGCAGCTTTTTTCAGGTTCTATTTTTAACGCTGTAGTGCATGAAAAACGCTGGCAGTGTGAAAGGGGTCTTAGTCCGTAGGGTTCAATATTGAGTTGGCCCCTTGTGGACAGCCTGGGAAGGCCGTCCACAAGGTTTAGGAGTGTGTCTATGGGAATGTTTGACCATTCTTCCAGAAGCCCATTTGTGAGGTCCGGCACTGAGGTTGGACGTTGAGGCCTGGTTCGCAGTCTCCAGTCCAATTCATCCCAAACGTGTTATATCGAGTTGAGGTCAGGGCTAGTCAAGTTCCTCCACCCCAAACTTTCTCGTCCATGACCTCAACCCGATAGAACACCTTTGGGATGAATTAGAGCGGAGACTGCAAGCCAGGCCTTCTCATCCAACATCAGTGCCTGACCTCACAAATGGGCTTCTGGAGGAATAGTCAAACATTCCCATAGACACCCTCCTAAACCTTGTGGACGGCCTTCCCGTAAGAGTTAAAGCTGTTAAAGCTGCAAAGGGTGGGCCAACTCAATATAGAACCCTACAGACTAAAGCCTCGTACACACATGGTTCAATTGTTGGAAGGGGACTGTCTGTTGACAGACTGTTGTCCTAAATTCTTACCATTAGTACGCTCCTTTAGACAATTGGTTTTCCAATGTTGGATGGCAGGCTAGTAAATTTTCGGCGGACTCCACATCTGATATTCTCGTATGGTCAGTACACAAATCCGTCGCACAAAAGTCGAAAGTACAAACACGCATGTGCGGAATCAACGCTCACCAAACATGAAATTAGCAGAAGGGGCCTAAAGGGTGGTGCCGAAGAGCTGAAATTCCTTGTAGTACGTCACTACGTTCGTATTTGCTGCACGGCAATTGTGTAACCGCGTGTATGAGGCTTAAGACTGGTATGCCATTAACCAGGGCTCGACAAAACCCAGGTGCCAGGTCGCAATGGCGACTGAAAATTTCATCCTGGCGCCTGGGCTACAAACGCAGCAGCGGTCTGGATTCCTGCAAAGTGCCTCCCCCCACGGGTGCGCGGACTTAGGTCGGGCTGGCCAAAATTGAGGCTGTGGCTTTGCGGCCTGCTGCTCCTTTCTGCGAACCAGTGCCCTCCTCTGGTGGGCGGTGCTGTGATAAGCATGGCGTGGCTCTTACTGCCCGCCGACCTCCGACATCATCTTCCTAGTTTTACAGCTGGGCTGAGGAGAAGAGAGTCCAGGAACCATGACCTTCCTACATAGCGGGGATGTGAGCTGACCAAGAGACCCGGAGGGTTATCTGTGTGTTCAGTCTGGGCACCCCGACTCACTCTTCCGCTGACGTCTGTTGTTACACACCGAGCATGGCTGCCTTCCCTCCGGGGACGGGGGTGATAGTCCGACAGTCTCCAGCAGTATTAACCCTTTACTGCACCCCCAGCTTCATTAATACTTATTACACCCCAATCTTTATACATTAACCCCTTACTGTACCCCCAGTTTCATTATTACTTATTACACCCCCCAATCGGTAACAGCATTAACCCCCTTACTGCACCCCCAGCTTCATTCATTACTACTTATTACACCCCCATCTGTATACATCATTAACCCCTTACTGCATGGGGCGGTGCTGTGATGAGTGTGGCGTGCTCTTACTGCCCACCAACTTATCGCATCATCTTCACAGTTTTACAGCTGGGATTGAGGTTGCGGGCATGATCAGTCGCCCGTTCCTTACTGCCGTTGTGGACGGGGAGTGCCGCCTATCAGTGCCACCTGTCAGTGTCATCTGTTAGTGCCATCTCAGTTCTGCCTGTCAGTGTCACCTGTCAGGGCTGCCTATCAGTGCCACCTCAGTTGTGCTGCCCATCAGTGTCACCTGTCAGTACCACCCCAGTTCTGCCTATCAGTGCCATCTCAGTGCTGCTCATTGGTGCTGCCCATCAGTGCCACCTGTCACTGATGCCTGTCAGTGCCACCTCAGTGCTGCCTATCAGTGCCACATGTCAGTGCCCATTAGTGCCACCTCAGTGTTGCTCATCAGTGCCACCGCAGTGCTGCCTATTGCCCATCAGTGCCACCTCATCAGTGCCCACTTTTTTTGCTTGGCATCAGCAATTCTTATTGCCTTATGCCCCGGACATGCAGTTCTGGGCGCTGGGCAGAGGATTTAAAAAAATGGCTCCTAACTTTTTCAGCTGGCTCCTAGATTCTACGCAAACTTGTCAAGCCCTGCCATTCACCACTTGCCTACCAGACATTTTTCAACTCCTTCCAGCCCAGGCCAATTTTCAGCTTTCAGAGCTGTCACACTTTGAATAACAATTGCGCGGTCATACAACACTGTACCCAAACACATTTTATATCATTTTTTCTCACCCACAAATAGAGCTTTCTTTTGGTGGTGTTTATTCACCGCTGGGTTTTTTATGTTTTTTGAAAAAAAAAAGTTTTTCTTAGTTTTTCAGAAAATGTTGTGAATAAATACGTTTTCTCCTTCACTGATGTGCACCGATGAGGTGGCACTGACGTAGAGGCACTAATATGCAACACTGATATGAAGCACTGAGACACAGCACTTGTCTTATGGGCAATGATTGGTGGCACTGACTTGCATCACTGATGGGCACAGAGTGGTGTCACTGATGGGCACTGTTGATCAGTGCCCTGGTACATGTCTCCACAGTGAGAAAATGTCACTGCTTGGCTCTCCTCTCCTCACGCTCTGTCAGTGCGAGGCAAGGAGAGCCGATAAATAGCACTTCCGTGTTTACATGTGATCGGCTATGATTGGACGCAACCGATCACATGGGTAAAGAGCCGTGTGATCAGCTCTTTACCGAGATCAGGGTTATGCCGTGTTCTAGAGACACGGCACCCCCTGCGGGCACACCAGCGCGACGTCATATAACCTTCGCCCAGAACAAAAGGGTATCCCGCCCACTGTCATTTGTCTATATGGCAAGCGGTTAAAGTGCATGTGGGTGTAAAGGCAGGCGTCCCAATACTTTTGGTAATATAGTGTATCTATCTACCAACAGGTTGAAATGATCTTATTAAAAACTTACTGACAGTATTAACTCCTTCAGATCCGCGCTATAGCCGAATGACAACTGCAGCACGGATCTGCTTTGCCAGGAGTACGTCAATAGACGTTCTCCCCTTTGTACGCTCCCTGCGGGGTGCGCACTGTCATCACCCGAGTGAATGAGACTCGTGTGATCACAGATCGGAGTAAGGGGTCGATCCCAGCCCCTTACCACATGATCAGCTGTCAGCCAATGACAGCTGACCATGTGATGTAAACAGAAGATCTGTAATCTTTTTTTTTTTTTTTTCCAACTCACGCTACCAGAAAAAAAAAGCAAGGGACATCGAACCCAAAGAGGAAGAGGTGAAGCCGCCTCATCTGTGCCCACCAATACCGCCTTCCAGTGCCCACACAGTGCCACGAATCAGTACATACCGTATATACTCGAGTATAAGCCGACCCGAATTTAAGCCGAGGCACCTAATTTTACCAAAAAAAATGGGAAAACTTATTGACTCGAGTATAAGCCTAGGGTGAGAAATGCGCAGCTACTGTAAGTGGAAAAGAGGGTCAACAATGCCCATTTGCAGCCATAGGTCCCCCGAACTTGGTTGTTAAGGGTTGCTAGATGCCCCCTAGCTGCAGCCAAAATTTGGGGTCTCTGGACCCAAAGGGTCCCGAAATGACATTGCTGCAGATGGACACAGTTGACCTACTTTGGGACCCCGTATATCGGGCCACTTGGTGCTAGGAACCCAGTGGTGTTGTGCAAACCCAGTGGAACCAGCACTACAAGATACCAAAGCTGAGGTTCCTAGCACCAAGTGGCCCAGAGATACGGTGCCCCAAAATCGGTTCGGAAAACGTCAAGCACTTTTTTGCAGTAGAGAATGACATTTTCCGAACCGACTTTGGGGCCCCGTATCTCAGGGCCACTTGGTGCTAGGAACCCCATCTTTGGATATGTAGTGCTGGTTCCACTGGGTTTGCACACCAAATACGAGACCCCAAAGTCGGGTCGGAAAATGTCATTCTCTGCTGCAGAAAAGTGCCTGACTCCAGTATAAGCCGAGGGGGGCATTTTCAGCACACAAAAAATGTGCTGAAAAACTCGGCTTATACTCGAGTATATACGGTAAGTGCCAGCTAGCAGTCCTGCCTATCAGTGTCACCTACCAGTGCCACCTATCAATGCCCATCAGTGCCCACCAGTACCACCTATTAGTGCCCATCAGTGCAGCCTCATCAGCGTACATTAATGAAGGAGAAAAATTACCCGTTTGCAAAATTTATTAACAAAATATAAAACGATTTTGTATTATTTTTTTTTTTAATTACGGTCTTTTTAACCACTTCGCACCCACGCTATAGCCGCAAGACGGCTACAGCGCAGACGCTCCCTGCCGGTAGGGCGTCCTCCTGTTTACTTCCGCAATGCGTGCTCCTGAGAGCGCGCATCGGGGAACTTCTGTGCTGGCCGTGTCCCTCGGACACAGCCAGTCACAGATCGCTGTCGGCCAATCACAGCGGCAGTTTACAGCGCGATCGGCTTGTCCAATGGGGGACGATCTCATATGTAAACATATGAGATCATCTCTCAGCGCCGCTCTCCCTCCTCACACAGAGACAGTGTGTGAGGAGAGAGAGATGAATGGCTGCAGCGGCCGTAAGTAGAAAAAAAAAATAAAAAAACGAAAATAAAGTGTCATCTGCCCCCACTGCCATCTGTCCACACTGACACCTGTCCCCAGTGCCATATATAAGTGCCACATGTCATCAGTGCCACATAGTGCCATCTGTCACCAGTGCCATATCAGTGTCACGTGTCATCAGTGCCACATATTAGTGCCATCTGTCATCAGTGCCACCTGTCAGTGTCACGTGCCATCTGTCATCAGTGTTACATGTCAGTGCCCCATATTAGTGGCATCGGTCATCAGTGTCACGTGTCATCAGTGCCACGTGTCATTGTCCTGGTGCTCCAGGGCCTTTAAAAATGTACTAGGTAGTCAACAAGTTAGATGTGTAATTTATGCTCCTAGAACACGTGATGGCGCTCCCTGCATGTTGGGCCTCTCTAAGTGGCCAGGCTGTGGAAACGTCCCACACATGTGGTATCGTAATATTCAGGAGGAGTAGCAGAATTTATTTTGGGGTGTCATTTGTGGTATATACACATGCCATGTGAGAGAAATAACCTATTACAATGACAATTTTGTGGGAAGAATATAAAATAAAAATAATCTTCATTTTGCAAAGAATTGTGGGAATAAATGACAACATCAAAAAGCTCACCATGCCTCTTACTAAATACCTTGGAATGTCTACTTTCAAAAAAGGGGTCATTTGGGGGGTATTTGTACTTTCCTGGCTTGTTCGGGTCGCAAGAAATGAGATAGTACATCAGATGTGATCAATTTTGTATGATTGGCACCACAGCTTGTAGACTCTCTAACTTTCACAAAGACCAAATAATATCCACTAATTTGGGTTATTTTTACCAAAGATATGTAGCAGTATAAATTGTGGCCAAAATTTATGAAGAAAAATTAATAATTTGCTAAATTGTATCACAGAAACAAAGAAAAATGCGTTTTTTTCCCCAAATTTTTGGTCTTTTTTCATTTATAGCGCAAAAAATAAAAAAACACCGAAGCTGAAAGCTCTATTTGTGGGAAAAAAAAAAAGACAAAAAATTTAATTTGGGTTCAGTGTTGCATGACTGAGTAATTGTCATTCAAAGTGTGAGAGCGCCGAAAGCTGAAAATTGGTCTGGGCAGGAAGGGGGTTTAAGTGCCCAGTAAGCAAGTGGTTACATTTTTTTAACAAAAAATAAATAACCGCAGAGGTGATCAGATACCACCAAAAGAAATCTCTATTTGTGGGAAAAAAAATTGTCTAAAGTGTTGTATGACCGCGCAATTGTCGTTCAAAGAGTGACATCGCTAAAAGCGGACAATTGGTCTGGGCAGGAGGGGGGGTTTAGGTGCCCGGCCAGCAAGTGGTTAAGTTTAAAAATGGAGTTGACTTCTGCTGTAAGGCATATTGAGGGAGTCTACTTACTCTCCGCAGCGTTCATTTGAGGATATGGGGGGTGGGGAGGCCGGCTCCACACCGAGGCTGCACATTGAGAACACATTACAAGGAGGACAGAAGCTTCATTTATTCATAAAAAGAAAACACAAATGACTAAAACAACAAATCAAATTACAACCGCGAAGCGCGGGGGTAGGATACATAATGCTTTCTTTCAAATAAATGCTTCTGATTAAAATAAAATATTTACAGGCTGAAAATAATCAATACACCTTCATGCAATTAAATAAATCGTCACTTTAAAAAAAAAAAAAAAAAAACACGAGATACGATGTAGAAAAATATATTCATTCACGATTCTGTTGGTATCATGGTAAACACGCAGAGAGCCCTCCACAGAGCAATAAAAATATACTTTTTTTAAAAAATGATTATAAATCATACGAAATTTTAAAATACGACATTCAGGTAACCTCTGTGAATGCACCAGGAAGGACACAAAAGGAGTCATGGGATCAGGGAGGCCGCCATGCAAACAGGCAGGGAGGCCGCCATGCAATCAGGGAGGCCGCCATGCGAACAGGCAGGGAGGTGCCATGCAATCAGGGAGGGAGGTGCCATGCAATCAGGGAGGGAGGTGCCATGCAATCAGGGAGGGAGGTGCCATGCAATCAGGGAGGGAGGTGCCATGCAATCAGGGAGGGAGGTGCCATGCGATCAGGGAGGGAGGTGCCATGCAATCAGGGAGGTGCCATGCGATCAGGGAGGTGCCATGCGATCAGGGAGGCCGCCATTGCGAACAGGGAGGCCGCCATTGCGAACAGGGAATATGAAAACGCCCTGAAGTCAGACCGGACTGTGCCGAGTAATGGGACACGAGCACTGCTCTGCTGGGGGGAGTTCTGAGCGGGATCTCTGACTAAGGTGGACGTAGAAAGCTCATTATCTTCAGAAGACGGCCCCCCCCCCCCCCCCCCAATACCCACGTGCCAACCGCGCCCCCTGAATGCGCATTGTCTGCAGAGCGAAAACTCTGAATCCTTGTACTGTAGCTTGCAGAAGTCAGACCCTGAATGCCCGTTATTTATCAAAGATGGACCCCAAAAGCCTGTTACATACAGAAGGGAGGTCCTAAATGCTGTTATTTATTGAAGGTGGACCCTTAGGAGTTGATTTACTAAAACTGGCGCACTCAGAATCTGGTGCAGCTGTGCTAGGTAGCCAATCAGCTTCTAGATTCAGCTTGTTCAATTAAAAGGGATTTAAAAAAAAAAAAATAAAAAAAAAATAAAAAAGGTACTTTTTTTTTCTTCATTAAATAACAAAACATGTCTATACTCACCTACTCTGTGCAATGGAATCACACAGAGTAGCCAGGAACCTCCTCTTTTGGGGTGCCGGCGCTCCTGGCCCCTCCCCTTTGTCCAGTGCCCTCATGGGAAGCCGCTTCCCATGGGGGCGCTCGTGCCCCATGGGAAGTCCCTCTGCTACGTTCATTGACACAGACAGAGGGACTTGCCCTCCCCCCCACTCCGTCATCACTGGCTTTAATTGATGGCACTGGAAGCCAATGGCTCCCAGTGCCCCGGCAAAACCAGCGAGACCCGGAAGTGAGGGGAGAAACGATCCGCGGATGTGCACGGCGCTGGATCGAATGAGGTCTCAGGTAAGTAAAGGGGGGGCTGAGGGGGGGCGATACCGACACTTAAACATTTTTTACCTAGTGCAAGGAATGCATTAAGGTAAATTATGTTTAGACTTTACAACCCCTTTAAGCTTTGACAATAAGCCCCCGTCAAATCGCATGCCAAATCGGAGCCTATTGCCGGCAACTCCACCGTCCAAATCAGTGCCACGCCAATTTTGCTGCACGGCACTAATTCCCAAAAAGTTGTTTCTGCACTACTTTTGGTGACTTCGAGGGCAATTTCAATAGACATCTGTGCATGAACCCGCACAGATGTCTTTCAAATCGCCCCCCCCCCCCCCGAACTTGCACTGAAATGCGAGTTCACGATTTCAAACCCTCATTCAGTGGGTACCGGGGCTTAAACCTAGAAGCTGATTGGTTACCATGCACAGCTGCACCAGATTTTGCACTCTCCAGTTTTGGTAAATCAACCCATCTTAGCCTACGATCAGATTTGACATGTCAAAAAAAAATAAAAAAAAAATCGCATGCCAAAACGCAGTCTATTGGCGGCACCGTCGGAATCGGTGCAACGCCACACCGATTGCCAAAAGTAGGTTCTGCACTACGACTTTGGGGGCGATTTCAATAGACATCTGTGCAGGAAGCCGCAAAATCGCCCCCAAAGTCGGACTGAAATGCCGGTTTGAAATCACCTGCAGAAGAAGGACCCCAAATGCCCATTTTCTCCACAACGCAGACCTCAATAACTCATTATCTGCAGAAGGTGAACCTCAGAAGGCAATTTTTTTTTTTTTAACCTGCATAAGGTGGGCCCCCGATTTCCCATTGTCTGCAGAACGTAAACACTGAATCCCTGTTTGCAGATGGCAGGCCCAGAATGCCCGTTATTTGCCAGACTGACCCCCCAAATGCCCGTTCTTATCCCTAGAAGGTGCACTTTGCATGCTCATTATCTTCAGAAGGCGGACCCCAAATATTCGTTATCTGCAGAAGGCCGTTCCCAAATGCCCAATACTTGTCAAAGGTGGACCTTAAATACTTGTCATCTACAGAAGGCGGAGCCCAAAAATAGTATCTACATAACAGACAGAAGGCACATTCTTGGCACATTTAGTAATGTAAACAGGGCCTGAGAGCGGATAATGTGCCTCCCAACTGACTCCGAATCCATTAATCTTACATTCTAGTCCCCTTTCACACAGCGGGCATTTTTCAGGCGCCACAGCGCTAAAAATAGCGCCTGAAAAACTGGAGCGGTGCGCTGGCAGGGTGTCAGAAAAAGTCCTGCCAGCAGCTTCTTTGGAGCGGTGAACTCACCGCCCCTCCCCATTGAAATCAATGGGGCAGCGATGAGATACCGGCGGCGTGGGCGGATTTAACCCGTTTTTGGCCGCATAGTGCCCGGGGAGGCTCGTGTGAAAGGAGTCTTAGGCTCCATTCACACTGGTGCGACTCCAAAGCTGTGCGATTTCCATTGCGACATTGGATGGGTGCAACTTAAATGCGACTTTGGCTGTTGCATTGATGACATTAAGATGCTACTTTCACGAGTTTACATTGCAGTAGGGTTGCACCAATACCGTTTTTTTTTTTAACCTATGAGTGCCAATGTAAACGCTCAAAAGTCACATGAAAGTTGCATCTTAATGTTGACTTTGACTGTTGCACAACTGTCACATTGATAACATTAAGACTTTTGAGAGTTCACATTGCAGTGGGGTTGCACCGATACCGTTTTTTTTTTTTTTTCCCTGATACTTTCCGTCAAGTACTCGTCGATATCAAGCACCAATACCTTTGCGGTGCAATTTGAGCCCATGCAAAATTAAATGGTCTCAAATCGCACTGCAAAGTGTCCCATGTGATTTGAACAGGAATGCGGTGTGATTCCTGTCTGAAACGCATGCGGTTCGCCCCACCGCTGTTGTGTGAACTCAGGCTTATCCTAGTGACTTTAGCCTGGGGGGGGGGGGCCGCATGCGATGCGGACAGGAATCTCACCGCATTCCTGTTCCAAACACATGCGATTGTTTGCAGGGCGATTTGAGCTTATTAATTTTGTATGGGATCAAATTGCACCGCAAAAGGCATCGGTACTCAGTATATGTGACCGAAAGTATCAGTACTCAACGGTAAAAAAATAAAAAAAAAGTGTATCGGTCCAACCCTATTGCAATGTAAACTCTCAAATGTCGCATCTTAATGTTATCAATGCAACAGTCAAAGTCACCATTAAGACCCCTTTCACACTGGGGCGTTTTTCAGGCGCTTTTGGGCTAAAAAAAAAAAAAAAGAGCCTGAAAAACGCTTCCCCTGCAGCCCCAGTGTGAGACCCCGAGTGCTTTCACACCGGGGCGGTGCACTTGCAGCATCTTTGGGGTGGTGTATACACCGCTCCTCCATCGCCCCTGCCCATTGAAATGAATGGGCAGCGATTCGGCAGTGTCGCTTTTCGGGCGACATTAACCCTTTCTTCGGCCGCTAGCGAGGGTTAAAAATCGCTCCGCTATCAGCCGAACAGCGCCACTAAAACTAGCAGCGCTTTACCGCTAATGCAGCCCGTCGTCAGTGTTAAAGGGGTCCAAGATGCAACTTTCACGCGACTTAAGAGTTTATATTGCAGTAGGGTTGCACCAATACCGTTTTTTTTTTACCTACCGACGAGTACCAATACTTTCGGTCAAGGGCTCACGAGACCTTTGCGGCACGATTTGAGCTCATACAAAATGTTTGGGCTCAAATCGTACTGCAAAAAGGATCGCATGCCATTTGAACAGGAATACGGTGCGATTCCTGTCTGAATTGCATGCCGTTTCCCACGCCGCTCCTGTGTGAGCTGAACTTACTTGGATAAGCCTGAATTCACACAGTAGCGGTGTGGGAAACCGCATGCAATTCAGACAGGAATCGCACTGCATTCCTGTTCAAATTGCATGCGATCCTTTTTGCAGTGCGATTTGAGCCCAATTTTTTTTTATATGGGCTCAAATCACACCGCAAAGGTCTCAGTTTGGGTAACAGAGCATTTTTACAAGAATGAGTACTCGTGCAAATGCTTAGTATCAGCACCGATACCGGTGTCGGTGCAACCCTACGAGTATGAGTACTCGTGCAAATGCTTAGTATCAGCACCGATATCGGCGTCGGTGCAACCCTACATTACAGTCTATAGCACTCCAGTCGCATTAAAATAGTGCAGGATCCTCCTTTTAAAGGTCGCTGTGACTTTAAGTCGCAAAGATTTGAATGACTTACATTGAAATACATGGGCTGCGGCACGTCATGCGACTTTATGAGAGTGCAAAATCTGGTGCAGCCCTGCATGGGAGCCAATCAGCACCTAACTTCAGCTTGTTCAATGAAGCTTTGACAAATAAAACTGGAATCTGATTGGTTTTCTATGCAGAGCTGCACCAGGATTTTGCACTCTCCCTGTGTCCAAAGTCGCATGACAAGTCGCACAAGTGTGAATGGAGCCCTACAGACAGAAACGGTCAGATGTGGGCCGCAAAAGCCCTGCTTGCCGCAATAAGCGTCCTACATCAGCAGAGGAAGCTCATGTGTGTCCCCCACGATTCTGGGAGCTCATGTGTGTCCCCCACGATTCTGGGGCAAGAGGGTCCCCTTGGATTTTAGGGGTTCTTAGCAGCTGATTAAAGATGGAGTCACAAGTGAACCTGTCTCTGCACTCCTATATTGAATGGAGTTCCTGTAGATAGGACAGCCTATAAACTGTACATATATGTGGCTGTATCTGAGGCCTCCATGGAAAGGTCCACCTCCCCCCTGGAAAATATTGCATGGTTATTGGTTAGAACGCGGCCAGAGTCACATGGTCAGAAGAAGCAGCAATTTATTGGAGGTATGAAGACGTCTCATGAATTGTTCATTGGACACCGAACGGTAAAGTCGTCTCCGAGGTCCTGAAATGTCACGGTGGAGCCTCCTGAGGTTCATGTATGGAGGACGGTCAGTCTTTGGTACGAAGAGGCCACAGGGAAGAGTCTCAGTTATGGAATCCTTTCAGTGTGATGGGCGCCTGGAACCAGATATATTCCTCATTGCTATCGGCGTTGGGGGTCTCCGATTCGCCGCAGGACATTCTGACTGTCAGC
>CM053028.1:13759224-13921724 GCA_028564925.1 Lithobates sylvaticus
TCAGCACAGGGATGGTGGGAACCCCTCATAATGGGCACAGCAGGTGTACAGACCTGGGAACTCAGCTCAGCGATGGTGGAAACCCCTCATAATGGGCACAGCAGGTGTACAGACCCGGGAACTCAGCACAGGGATGGTGGGAACCCCTCATAATGGGCACAGCAGGTGTACAGACCCGGGAACTCAGCACAGGGATGGTGGGAACCCCTCATAATGAGCACAGCAGGTGTACAGACCCGGGAACTCAGTACAGGGATGGTGGGAACCCCTCATAATGGGCACAGCAGGTGTACAGACCAGGGAACTCAGCACAGGGATGGTGGGTACCCCTCATAATGGGCACAGCAGGTGTACAGACCAGGGAACTCAGCACAGGGATGGTGGGAACCACTCATAATGGGCACAGCAGGTGTACAGACCCGGGAACTCAGCACAGGGATGGTGGGAACCCCTCATAATGGGCACAGCGGGTGTACAGACCCGGGAACTCAGCACATGGATAGTGCCCATCAATAGAGTCCCTGACTGATAAAATGGCACTGTCAAGTGGTGCAACTCTCCACCATCCGTCAATTTCTGAATGATTAGCTTTGGATGGACTGATCATCGCTGAATCCCAGCGTTTATCTCCTGTCTTATTTTCCTCCCCTGGCAGTGAGCAGGTTAATGAATTACATCCCTCCGGCCATTGTGGATTTATCGACTCCATGGATCCCCCCCCCCCCCACCTCGGTGACACCATCATTCATTAAACTTAATGACGCCTCTGCATTAAAAGGTCTTTTTCATTAACTGGTTTCAGCGGAAATATAGGGGACATTAAAAGCCGAACTGCGGGACATTTGTGTGTGAGGCGCTGTGTCCATCTCTGCCCATCGATTGGTTATAGATTGGCCAGAGCTGATCAATGGAGGTAAAAATCTACCCACCTGCCGGTCTTTATAGAGAAGAAGAAGGATTTAAATGGGTCTTGAATATATTATACTCCGAATAAAAGATTTCAGAATCCAGGATTGTTTCCGTCAGTGTGTGAGACTAACCGGGAATTCTACCGTCCTGGAAATAATGTTGATGGAATGTTGGACCCCAGAGAAGGCGAGTGGCACAGTCCGGATTAGACATGTGCAATTCGTTTCGTTTTTTTTTTTTTCGTTTTCCGTTAAAATTCGTTATATTCGTTCATTCGTTATCGTACGAATGAACGAATGATTCGCTAAAAATTTTAACGAATATTCGAATTGAACGAATATGAAAAACAACGAAAATCCGAAATAACCCAATTAGAAACAACGAAACTACGAAAGAAGAAATCCGAAAAAAAAAACGAAAACAGGAACAACGAAAATCAAAATGAACGAAAAAATTCGTACATTCGTAACTTTTTTTTTTCGATTCGTAATTTTCGGTGTCCCTTACAATGGCGCTGCTTAACGTGCTTCGAATGGATTGACCGAAAAAATTCGTACATTAGTAACTTTTTTTTTTTTTTTTGATTCGTAATTTTCCGTGTCTCTTACAATGGCGCTGCTTAACGTGCTTCGAATGGATTGAATGAAAAAAATTGTACATTCGTAACTTTTTTTTTTTTTGCGATTCGTAATTTTCCGTGTCTCTTACAATGGCGCTGCTTAACGTGCTTCGAATGGATTGAACGAAAAAATTTGTACATTCGTAACTTTTTTTTCGATTCGTAATTTTCCGTGTCTCTTAAAATGTAATAATAGCATACACATTACATATTATGAATTATGCTCCGATTACGAATCTACGAAAACAATGTTACGAAAGTACGAATAAATCAATCTTACGAAAGTACGAATGTAACTAAATCTACGAAAATACAAATGTGTCCGAATTTCGAATAAACAAAAATTAAACTAACGGAAAAACTAATCAACGAAAAAAATAACTCTTACGAAAATACGAATCGTTACGAATCAACGGAAGAAACGAAACGAAGTTAAACAAATTTTTCTATTGTGCACATGTCTAGTCTGAATAAATCTTGGGTAAACTGGGGTGTCCCAAAAGGTCCCCGGGAGTCACCTGAAGATCAGTAGAAGCATAGGCTGTGCACACCTATGATTAGAAGGATGAGAGTGCCAGAAAACTTCAGTAAGAGTTCATTAGTGTGACAAGAGGGCCAAAAGCCAACACGTGACGCGCGCCAAACTCTCCCTTCATCAGGGCTAGGAGACAAGACAGCATAAAATAATATAAAATGCACCTCTTTTATTGGAATTTATTGAAGTCTTCTGAAACTCTCATCCTTCTAATCAGGGCTTCTTTTCTCGGAGGATAGGTTCAGGTGCTCCCCCCACCAAGTCACCCCGTGTCTCTGCCCCCACCTACCTCCGAGCACCATCCCTTGTTTCCATGCCATACCCACCATCTCCCAGTACCAACTCTTTTAGGGAAAAAAGGACCAAGTGTCATTTTGTGGTACTGAGTAAAATGGATCCCCTGCAACAATAACACCCCCAACAATAACAAACCCCCAGCAACTAAAGACTGATTGCAATGAAATACTGCCTTGCAACAACAGACCCACCCCAGGAAACCATAGACCCCCACCAGCAACCATAGATCCCACAGAAGCCAGCATTAATAGACCCCCTCTTTCAACAGTAGATTCCCTCCCAGCAACAATTGGCCACCAGCAAGATAAGGCTCAACCCAGAACTCAACCCAGAAATAATAGACTCTTCTCTCGACAATATATCCCTGAGCAGCCAGCATTAATAGACCCTCCAGCAGCCAGCAACAATAGATCCCTCCCTCAACAGTAGATCCCTTCCAGAAACAATTGGCCACCAGCAAGACAAGACTCAACACAGAAATAATAGTCCCTTCTCTCGACAATAGATCCCCCCGACAACAACAGACCCCTCTCTCAACAATAAATCCCTCCCAGCAACAATTGAACGTCAGCAGTATATGACTCCAACCAGCAACAATAGACCCCTCCCTCAAAAACAGATCCCTCCCAACAACAATGGATCCCCAGTAGCCAGCAATAATAGACCCCCAAGCAGCCAGCAGCAACAGACCCCTGACTCAACAGTAGATCCCGCCCAGCTACAATTGGCCACCAGCAAATAAGACTCCACCAATAGACCCTTCTATCGACAATAGATCCCCGCAACAACAATAGATCCCTCAGGAGCCAGCATTAATAGACCCTCCAGCAGCCAGCAACAATAGACCCCTCCCTCAACAATAGATCCCTCCTAGCAACAATTGAGCACCAGCAGCACAGAACTCCACTCAGCAACAATAGACCCCTCCCTCAACAACAAATCTCCCCAACAACACTAGCTCCCGGTAGCCAGCATTAATAGACCCTCCAGCAGCCAGCAACAACAGAACTCTCCCTCAACAGTAGATCCTTTCCAGTAACAATGGACCCCCTCCTTTAACAATAGACCCCCCCCCCCCCCCCCCAAAAAAAAAAATGAATTTCCCAGCAGCCAGCATTATTGAACCCTTCATCCTCTTGCCATTACATACATTCAGTGCTGGATAGGGCTGGGAAAAGGGGTGGGCAGAAGGGACAGTTGCCCTGGGCACTGTGAGGGGCAAAAGAATGAACACAGGGAGGGTGGTACACCCATTCTACAGCATGTATTAACCACTTGAAGACCAGGCTTTTTCTGGCACCTTTTGTTTAGAAATTCAAATCAGTATTTATTGCTTTTTTTTAGCAGAGACCCTAGGGAATAAAATGTCGACCGTTGCAATTTTTTTATGTCACACTGTTTTGCGCAGCGGTTTTTGCAAACATAATTTGAAAAAATATATAAAATATTTATATTTTGGTAAAATGTTGTTACGCTGAGTAAATAGATACCAAACATGTCACGCTTTAAAATTTTATATGTATATGGTAAAATGTTATATGTACATGGTGTTGGAATAGTCACTTTGGACTTTATTTCTTAGCTTTTTTGCACATGGTATACATATATATATCAATTTTTATGTTGTATTCATTCATGATGTTTTATAGCACCGACACCTTTACCTGAGCTGCCCATGTTCTGTATAGGATAAGATGACTAGAGTTTGTCTAGAGTACTTCTTAGGTTGCAGAGTTAAATAATGTCTAAAAGTTGCAGTCAAATCTCATGGTTAGGAGTAGGGATGAGCCGAACACCCCCCGGTTCGCACCAGAACCTGCAAACGGACCGAAAGTTTGCGCGAACATTAGAACCCTATTAAATACAATGGACGCGAACGTTCAAACTCTAAAGTGCTAATTATAAATGGCTAATATGCATGTTATTGTCCTAAAAAGGGTTTGGGGACCCGGGTTCTGCCCCAGGGGACATGTATCAATGCAAAAAGAAGTTTTAAAAACGGCCGTTTTTTTCGGGAGCAGTGATTTTAATAATGCTTAAAGTGAAAAAAAAGTGAAATATTCCTTTAAATATGGTACCTGGGGGGTGTCAAAGTATGCCTGTGAAGTTGCATGTGTTTCCCGTGTTTAGAACTGTCCCTGCAAAAAATGAAATTTCTAAAGGAAAAAAAGCCATTTAAAACTGCTTGCGGCTTTAATGTCATGTCTTGTCCTGGCAATATGGATGAAAATCTTGGAGAAAAATTGCATGGCTACCCCATCACCCCCCCCCCACCCCACCCCATTACCAGCCCCTTTGGGTCTTGTACGGATATTAAGGGGAACCCCACACCCAAAATAAAACCCTATACCTAAAACCCTATATACTCTGAACAGCAGTATACCGGCGGTGCAAACAAGACAGGGACTGTAGGTTTGTTCTTAGGTAGAATCTGTTAGTAATTTTGAACAGGTACATTTTTAAGTGTAGCTCCAGCCTAAAAATCTATTTTTAAGCTTTTTGGAGAACATAGGGAAGGGTTATCACCCCTGTAACATTTGTTTTGCTGTCTGTGCATCTGTTCAGAACATTTTCACTTTCCGTCCCAATGACAAATGTTTTTGGAAAATTGGGGTTTTTATTGAAACAAGGATTGGTGATAAAGCATCAGTAGAGAGGAGATACCTTTTTCCCAAATTAACTCTTACAGGAGAGAATTTCCAACAACAGAACTACAGAACAACACCAGCAATAAGGGGTAGCTTCAGGTGTATACCGTGCAGGAGGCACACTACACCGACAGAAACAGCGCTAGGTTAACAAGAAAAGCAAAGCTGACACTGTCCCTGCCTATCCTGCTCTCTCCCTGCATGCCAACACACTACACAACATACCTAGACCAGGTTGATCTGCCGTGTCTTACGGACTCGGTCAGGGATAAACTAGATAGCCCCCTGTCACTGGCAGAAATCCAGGCAGCAGTCAAGTCCTTGCAAAATGGGAAGACGCCGGGCCCCGATGGGTTCCCGGCGGAATTCTTTAAGCAATATGCAGGGGATTCCCTCCCCATATTTAGGGAGGTATTGGTTAAGGCTCTAAAGCAAGGAAGATTGCCCACCTCGATGTCTGAAGCGGTTGTTGTGGTTCTCCCCAAGCCTGGCAAGAACCCTGACCTGTGTTCATCGTACAGACCCATATCACTCCTGAATGTGGACTTAAAGGTACTAGCGGGTCGGTTGAACACAGTGATCACAGCCCTTGTACATCCGGATCAGTCTGGGTTCATGCCGGGCAGGGGGACTGACATCAACATCCGTAGGTTGCTGACACACATGGATGGGGCTCCGGGGGATGGCCTGGGGGTGGTGGTGTCCCTGGACGCCGAGAAAGCATTTGACTCGGTTGAATGGGGATACCTCTGGGCTGTCCTCCGGAAACTCGGTTTTGGGCCAGTATTTATTGAATGGCTGCGCATGATGTATGCCTCCCCTAGCGCTCGTATTAGGACCAATAACTCCCTCTCGCAGGCCTTCCCCCTGGCGAGGGGCACCCCCCTTACAATGCCCACTAGTTTGGGTGGACAAATTCAAGTACCTTGGGATACAAATGGGCGGATCGGTAGGCAAGTATATGAAACTCAATTTGAACCCCTTGCTTAATAACTTTTCAAAGAAGTGCGCTGATTGGAAAACATTACCCTTGACCCCGGTAGGTAGGGTCAACCTCATTAAAATGGTGTTTTTGCAGAGGTTCCTCTATCTTTTTAGGAACAGCCCCATAGTGATTAAAAAGTAAAAGTGACTCTGCGCATAGTATAAATATAACATCAAGTGTTCATGATGGATCAATCATAAAAATGATAAAAAGCAAAGTGAAAAATTGGTGAATAAATACGTAAAAAACAAAAGGCTAAAATGCACCAAAAAAGTGTGTCCAAGAAAAATGTGTCCAAGTAAGATAATTAATCCGTGCTAGGAATGCCGGTATAGATAAATGAAATGGGGCTCCGGTGCTTATCTTCTAGTCTCTATTTGTATAACACAGAAGCAGATGAAAGACTGCCACACATATCCTCAAATAGGCTCACAGGCCTCTCACCTCCAGATTTCTTTTCTTATTGCAAATCGCCACTTTCTTTTACTGCTGGTTAAACTGCTCCACGCACTGGACTGCGTCCTTTGGATGCCCCGGTCAAATGGTCCAATCCGCTAAAGCCTCATCAAACAGAGAGATAAGGGGGAAGGAGGGCAAAGAGGACTTCCATAGTGTAGTAGTTTAAAAGTAAAGTATTTATTAAAAGTAAAAATTGCGCCCTTACATCTAAAATAGTAATAACAGGCAAGGAATCAAAAGAAGCGTTGTTACACGCTATTCTCACTGCACTTCCGGTTGCGTCCGTCCAGACCACTCCCTACGCGTTACGTCACACGTGACTTCTTCAGGGGATACTGATTGGTCGTGGTGTGGACGTTTAAATAGTGTTCAGGGCGGAAGTAGATCGGCGGCCATTTTGATGCCTATACCTGCATTGGTGACAGTTGAGGCTAAAAAGTGATGGCCATTTTTGAGAGAGATGTTTATTAACTTCCGGGTTAGTGATGGCCATTTTTGAGAGAGATGTTTATTAACTTCCGGGTTAAGATCCCCGGAAGATCGTGTGCGGACATTTTTGTTTAGTTACCACCTCCGGTTACTAATGTGGACTAATTGTAATCTTAGAAATCAAAAATGAAGTCCATAATTGGATTTCTAAAACGTATTGCTAATATAGACTATTAGCGAGTTAATCATAGCCTTATGAACCTCCAACACAAATATTGGCTAGAACAATCAGCCATATATAGTGTGTTTTCCTTATAGGTAAAACAATAACACCATAGTGTGCAAGCTACATTATTGACTGCATAGACTGTGCGCCATTTGCCGGTGGCGTCATTCTAAATGTAATGCTCCACTATTCACCTTTGATGGTTCTATCTGCGCATGTCTAATACAAAAACCTACTCTGCTGACAGTCACAACCAACTCATTGGTTAGAGTTGATAGACTCTGGTCCATGGACCGGGACTGCCAGAGACTAAGTGTCAAGGAGACAGTTAGCATTAGGAGACAATCCGGTGTATTATAGTTAGTAATAAACTAGTGTTTAGCCCCAAATAGCCAATTAAGGCCAAACTAATTACCGAAATGGAAAAAAAGGGGGCAATACAGGATAGTCTATCCCATATGGGTATGACTATTATACCCTATATAAAATATGGGGTATATATTGTATAATAATAATTTATTAAATAAATCAGTTTAACTATATTAAAATTGTATTAAAATTATGTTAGTATAATTTTTTGGATTTTAAAATTAGACTATAAAATCCATAAGAATACCTTACATTTGAATAACAGAGTGAATTAAAAAATCAATAAAATAGATATGTATAACCAAGCATCCCGGAAATGCAGTAGTCAAGTGATATCTACATCTCTATATAAAACATAGTTAAAAATTACTTAGAAAACAATTCAAATCAAAGTCAACATTCAACCCTTCAGGAGTCAGTGTACGCATCCTATGTATCCAGAGGGATTCCTTTTGACTAATGGTTCTGGTTAGGTGGCTACCTCTCCATGAGGGATTATATCTCTCTATGCCCCAGAACTGCAATTGTGTGGGATCCCTGTTATGTTTTCTATCGAAATGCCTAGATACATTATGCTTAGGGGACCCTTTAATGATGTTGCGAACATGTTCTGCTATTCTGATCTTCAATTGTCTTTTTGTTCTACCAACATATTGCAAATTGCAACTACATTGCAGCACATACACCACGCCCTCTGTATGACAGCTAATAAAATCTTTTATGGGATAGATTTGTCCTGTGGTGGTAGCTGTAAAATCTGCCCTTTTGGATTGGAATTTGCGTGCTTTTCGGCAGGCATTGCAGTTTTTACAGGGATAGAATCCTTTCCCATTAAAAAAGGTAAAACTCTTTTTAGTCGGTGGTTCAACCACTGATTTCACAACCAGGTCCCTCACCGTGGGAGCTCTTTTGTAAATGATCTTTGGTAGAGCAGGTAAAACAGGTAGAGCAGGTTCACTCTGTTATTCAAATGTAAGGTATTCTTATGGATTTTATAGTCTAATTTTAAAATCCAAAAAATTATACTAACATAATTTTAATACAATTTTAATATAGTTAAACTGATTTATTTAATAAATTATTATTATACAATATATACCCCATATTTTATATAGGGTATAATAGTCATACCCATATGGGATAGACTATCCTGTATTGCCCCCTTTTTTTCCATTTCGGTAATTAGTTTGGCCTTAATTGGCTATTTGGGGCTAAACACTAGTTTATTACTAACTATAATACACCGGATTGTCTCCTAATGCTAACTGTCTCCTTGACACTTAGTCTCTGGCAGTCCCGGTCCATGGACCAGAGTCTATCAACTCTAACCAATGAGTTGGTTGTGACTGTCAGCAGAGTAGGTTTTTGTATTAGACATGCGCAGATAGAACCATCAAAGGTGAATAGTGGAGCATTACATTTAGAATGACGCCACCGGTAAATGGCGCACAGTCTATGCAGTCAATAATGTAGCTTGCACACTATGGTGTTATTGTTTTACCTATAAGGAAAACACACTATATATGGCTGATTGTTCTAGCCAATATTTGTGTTGGAGGTTCATAAGGCTATGATTAACTCGCTAATAGTCTATATTAGCAATACGTTTTAGAAATCCAATTATGGACTTCATTTTTGATTTCTAAGATTACAATTAGTCCACATTAGTAACCGGAGGTGGTAACTAAACAAAAATGTCCGCACACGATCTTCCGGGGATCTTAACCCGGAAGTTAATAAACATCTCTCTCAAAAATGGCCATCACTTTTTAGCCTCAACTGTCACCAATGCAGGTATAGGCATCAAAATGGCCGCCGATCTACTTCCGCCCTGAACACTATTTAAACGTCCACACCACGACCAATCAGTATCCCCTGAAGAAGTCACGTGTGACGTAACGCGTAGGGAGTGGTCTGGACGGACGCAACCGGAAGTGCAGTGAGAATAGCGTGTAACAACGCTTCTTTTGATTCCTTGCCTGTTATTACTATTTTAGATGTAAGGGCGCAATTTTTACTTTTAATAAATACTTTACTTTTAAACTACTACACTATGGAAGTCCTCTTTGCCCTCCTTCCCCCTTATCTCTCTGTTTGATGAGGCTTTAGCGGATTGGACCATTTGACCGGGGCATCCAAAGGACGCAGTCCAGTGCGTGGAGCAGTTTAACCAGCAGTAAAAGAAAGTGGCGATTTGCAATAAGAAAAGAAATCTGGAGGTGAGAGGCCTGTGAGCCTATTTGAGGATATGTGTGGCAGTCTTTCATCTGCTTCTGTGTTATACAAATAGAGACTAGAAGATAAGCACCGGAGCCCCATTTCATTTATCTATACCGGCATTCCTAGCACGGATTAATTATCTTACTTGGACACATTTTTCTTGGACACACTTTTTTGGTGCATTTTAGCCTTTTGTTTTTTACGTATTTATTCACCAATTTTTCACTTTGCTTTTTATCATTTTTATGATTGATCCATCATGAACACTTGATGTTATATTTATACTATGCGCAGAGTCACTTTTACTTTTTAATTACATTTAAGTGTGTTGGTGCACATGTTAGATTCTGCAGCAGGTAGCAACTTTTATAACACAGGATTGTATTTATTCATTTATGTTTTTTGATATTCATCACAGTATTTTTAAACACCTTTATTGTATTCACTATAATTAGCACTTGCACTTTAGCACTTGTAGTGATCAATTAGTATATGATTATTTAGCGGCGCGAAGGACACATTACACTTTAGCCCCATAGTGATCCCAATGACCTATTTTGCCAGAATAAAATCTATTATCTCCTCCTTCGTAGGGCTGGGCAAGGTGCCCAGGCTGGCATTGTCTACCCTGCAGCTCTCAGTGGGCCAGGGTGGGCTAGCTCTCCCCAATTTCCAATACTATTATTGGGCGGCCATATTGGTGACCGCCAGATGGTGGTTCTCGCAGCTGAAAGACAATCCAGCGGTGACTTTGGAGGCGGCGATCCTGGGGTCGTATGCGGCTCTCGGGAACCTAGTGTTCAGGGGGGTTAGGGCATATCCCAATTTAACTACCCTGATGCGCACGACCATTATGGTATGGAATAGAGCCAGAGGGGGGTATAGGACCTCGGGCACGACCTCGCCCCATATGCCACTATGGGGTAACCCCAATCTAGCCCACTTTCGCAGTATTCCTGACCCGCAAATTTGGGCCACCAGAGGAATCACAACGCTACAACATCTGATGGTGAGGGGCAGGCTATGTACATTCCCAGAATTGAAGGCCAAATATCAATTACCCAACTCGATGCTCTTCCGGTTCTTCCAAGTAAGACATGCCTTTCAACACCAGTTTCCCGGGGGTGCCATCCTTGAGTCAGATCCAGTTGAGAGGCTGCTTATCTCTAAGGTCCTAGCGGCCCCCTTGTCTACCATCTACTTTCACATGATGGCATCACAGTCCGCCCCACTACCTAGGGTATATAGCAAATGGAAGGCGGACATACCTTCCCTGGAGGAAGAAGAATGGGAATCATGTGTCTCGGAGTATGTCTCCACCTTAATCTCAGCTAGGGACCGGTTCGTTCAGTTGAAGTTCTTGCACCGAGCCTATTATACACCCCAGCGACTAGCGTCCATATACAGAGACAGGTCCCCAAATTGCATGAGATGTGGGGGGGAGGACGCCTCCTTCCTACATATGACCTGGTCCTGCCCGGCACTGCAAGAGTTTTGGGAACAAGTCCTGGCTGACATCAACCAGGCGGCAGAACTCTCACTCCCCCTGCGGCCAGAGATTCTACTTTTAAATGTGTTAGGCGACCCCTCGGTTGGGAAATACAAGAAATTATTTATCTCCTTCGCCACATATTATGCCCGTAGGGAAATTCTGCTACGATGGAGGGCCGAGCTCCCACCCACTACCACCACTTGGAGAAACACTATGAACACGGTATTACCACTGTACAAAATAAGGCGCGGCACAGTGGTGTAGTGGTTAGCACTCTCACCTAGCAGTAAGAAGGGTCGCTGGTTCAAATCCCAACCACGACACTTCCTGCCTGGAGTTTGCATGTTCTCCCTGTGCCTGCGTGGGTTTCCTCCGGGTACTCCGGTTTCCTCCCACAATCCAAAGACATGCAGGTAGGTTAATTGGCTTATGTCCAAAAATTGGCCCTAGTATATGAATGGGGACCTTGGATTGTGGGCTCCTTGAGGGTAGGGACTGATGTGAGTGTGCAATGTACAGGGATGGGGACAATTGTAGACACTCACTCAGGTTGAACTGGATGGACTGATGTCTTTATTCAACCTTACTAACTATGAAACTATGAACTTATGTCAATAGGAACTGTCCGCATAAATTTGGTCATCCTGGATAGACTCTTGGGGATCCCTGCCCCTGGATCTGTCTCCTCCAGAACCAGAGGAAGACGGGTGATCCGGTGGCTGTGATCTGGATGGCTGAAATGAGGGAGTGAATACTTTGCTCTGTCCCCCCCCCGTCCCTGTCCCCCCCCTCTCCCTCCTTCCCCTTCTTCTCCCCTTCCCTCCTCTTCTCCCCCCCTCTTGGTCTACCCTTCTCTCCTCCCCTCTGGGGTACCCTCGTTCCATACTATATTCTATTGCCTCTCCACAATATCCTCTCCTAAAATAGACCCCCCCCCCTGCCCCCCTGGACTCATGTACTGTCCTTCCCATCCCCCCCCCCCCCCTTCTAGATTGATGTTGTGGGACAGAGTAGACTGTTGATTTATGAGCCTATTGACTGGAAGATTGCGAGTTACTGTGATATCTAGAAAACCTGTATGTTGATCATTTACATTATCTATCTTGTGTTGTAAACTGACCTGTATGCACTTAATATAAATAAAGTTCACGTTTTGTCAAAAAAAAAAATACACTACACAAGGCCGCCGCGCTGGCGGCCTTATATAGTGTGGGGCATGTACTTAACCCACCTGAGCTATAATTGGCCACAGGCATCCTGCCCGTGGCCAATTATGGCTTTCCCCGCTGTCGGCACTGTGATTGACCAAGCATGCGGGGTCACAGTGCATGCTTGGCCATTCATGAGCCAGCAATGCACTGCGACTGGCGAAGTGCATTGTGGGGCCGTTCGTGTCACACGAATATGGTGCGAACGGCCCACAAAGTTCTGGCTTGGACGAACGGGCGAACGGCCGATGTTCAGTTCGAACATGAGTTTGAATCGAACACCGAGCTCATCCCTAGTCAGGAGACGCCTCCTTGTACTCTCTGTCCCGATTGCTATCTGGAGGACGTCAGATGGGCACATCACAATGGCAGTCGCCTAGATAGCGCACCGCCCGCGTACAGGTGAAGCTGTGGCATTGTACTCAGACTGACAGCCATTTATTATTAATAACGCGACATTAAACTGGATACGATACAATAGACGGCGAAAAGCAAATTTATTTTATCAACGTTCTCGTCTGTTTTATCACCTTTTATAAATGTCAGCTCAATAAACTGTCAAATCTGATCTCTCTTTCTGCCGCTGCAAAGAATCTGGGTTGGCACTAATGTCGAGATCGCTGAGAGTCCTTATTATCGCGGCGGGAAACGTCACATCTACGGGGAGAGGGGGGGGGGGGGGAGAAATCTGCATTTGGAAAGCAAGACGAGTCGCTCTGACAAGACTAACTGTAGAGGGAAAAGATCCAATTTGAAGGCACATCCCAATTGTGAACCAATTTTGTTTTTATAAATCCTCAGCTACATGACTCAAAATCTCTCTGGGGATTTGGCAGAAGGTGAACGAATCTCAGAAGAATTAATTATAGTATCTGGGGTGACAGATTGTAGGAGATGCCTGAACATAGATTGTATTGTCAAAAGTATTGGGACGCCTGCCTTTACATGCACATGAACTTTAATGGCATCCCAGTCTTAGTCCGTAGGGTTCAATATTGAGTTGGCCCACCCTTTGCAGCTATAACAGCTTCAAGTCTTCTGGGAAGGCCGTCCACAAGGTTTAGGAGTGTGTCTATGGGAATGTTTGACCGTTCTTCCAGAAGAGCATTTGTGAGGTCAGGCAGTCTCCGCTCTAATTCATCCCAAAGGTGTTCTATCGGGTTGAGGTCAGGACTCTGTGCTTGCCAGTCCAGTTCCTCCACCCCAAACTCACCCATCCATGTCTTTATGGACCCAGCTTTGTGCACTGGTGCGCAGTCATGTTGGAACAGGAAAGGGCCGTCCCCAAACTGTTCCCACAAAGTTGGGAGCATGAAATTGTCTGAAATGTCTTGGTATGCTGACGCCTTAAGAATTCCCTTCACTGGAACTAAGGGGCCAAGCCCAACCCCTGAGAAACTACCCCACACCATAATCCCCCCCTCCACCAAATGATTTGGAGGGGTGGACCAATACTTTTGGCAATATAGAGTGGATAAGCGAGTTTGGGGTGGAGGGCCCCTGCTCCTCTGATTACAGAGAATCTGTCTAAATTTACCTAACAGCCTACCCTGCACTAGGCGGGTACTACATTTACACCAACAGAGAACTACACTCACCGGCCACTTTATTAGGTGGACCTTGCTTGGACCCCCCTTTTGCCTTCGATTTGAACCCATGTTTAAATCGAACATCGGCCGTTCGTCCGCTTGTCGAGCGCAGAACTCTGAGGGCCGTTCGCATCAAATTCATGTGATGCGAATGGTCCACAATGCACTGTGCCAGTCGCAGTGCATTGCTGGCTGATGATTGGCCAAGCATGAACTGTGACCCCGCATGCTTGGCCAATCATAGAGCCAGCGGCGAGGAGAGCAATAATTGGCCACAGGCAGGATGCCTGTGGCCAATTTTAGCTCAGGGGGTTTAGTACACGCCCCACACTATATAAGGCCGCCGCGCCGGCGGCCTCGTGTAGTGTGTTCCGGCTTGAGGAAGAGTGACAGTGTACTGTACATGTACACACTATATGTGAATCATTTCTTTGTGGGGAAAGTGTAGGGAAAGAGGAAAACTAGGCAGGGATAGTGTATTCTTCTCAGCCTTTGCTTGTGGGGAAAGTGTAGGGATAGAGGAAAAATAGGCAGGGATAGTGTGTTCTTCTCAGTGCTGTTCTCTACCAATCCAGCCATCTGCAGGAGTTAGTGTGTTTTGTGTGCCTCCAGCACAGCACACACCAACAGTCCATACATACATACATACATACAGTATATACCTACAGTCCCTGTCTTGTTTGCACCGCCTGTATACTGCGGTTCAGAGTATATAGGGTTTTAGGTATAGGGTTTTATTTTGGGTGCAGGGTTCCCCTTAATATCCCTACAAGACCCAAAGGGGCTGGTAATAGGCTGGGGTAGGGTGATGGGGTAGCCATGCCATTTTTCGCAAAGATTTTCATCCATATTGCCAGGACAAGACATGACATTAAAGCCGCAAGCAGTTTTAAATGGCTTCTTTTTTTCCTTTACAAATGTCATTTTGTGCAGGGACAGTTCTAAACACGGGAAACACATGCCACTTCACAGGCATACTTTAGACACCCCCCAGGTACCATATTTAAAGGAATATTTCACTTTTTTTTTTTCACTTTATGCATCATTAAAATCACTGCTCCAGAAAAAACGTCCGTTTTTAAAACTTCTTTTTGCATTGATATATGTCCCCTGGGGCAGGACCCGGGTCCCCAAACCTGTTTTATGACAATAACATGCATATTGGCCGTTATAATTAGCACTTTAGATTTCGAACGTTCGCGTCCATTGTAACTAATAGGGTTCTAACGTTCGTGCGAACCTTCGGTCCGTTTGCAGGTTCTGGTGCGAACCGAACCCGGGGGTGTTCGGCTCATCCCTAGTGGTGAGATGATTGGAGCTTTGTGACATGGTGCATTATCCTGCTGGAAGGAGCCATCAGAAGATGGGGACACTGTAGTCATAAAGGGATGGACATGGTCAGCAACAATACTCAGGTAGGCCGTGGTGATTAAACCATGCTCAATTGGTACTAAGGGGCCCAAAGTGTGCCAAGAAAATATCCCCCCCCCCACCATTACACCCCCACCACCAGCCTGAACCGGTGATACAAGGCATGATGGATCCATGCGCCAAATTCTGACCCCCACCATCTGAATCTCGCAGCTGAAATCCAGACTCATCAGACCAGGTAACGTTTTTCCAATTTTCTATTGTCCAATTTTGGTGATCCTGTGCCAATTGTAGCCTCAGTTTCCTGTTCTTAGCTGACAGCAGCGGCACCCGGTGTGGTCTTCAGTTGCTGGAGCCCATCTGCTTCAAGTTTCGATGTGTTGTGCGTTCAGAGATGGTATTCTGCATACCTTGGGTGTAACGAGGGGTTATTTGAGTTACTGTTGCCTTTCTATCATCTGGAACCAGTCTGCCCATTCTCCTCTGACCTCAACAAGGCATTTTCCTCCACACTACCACCGCTCACTGGATATTTTCTCTTTTTCCCACCATTCTCTGTAAACCCCAGACACGGTTGTGTGTGAAAATCCCAGAAACACTCAGACCAGCCCGTCTGACACCAACAACCATGCCACTATGTTCAAAGTCACCTAAATCCCCTTTCTTACCCATCCTGATGCTCGGTTTGAACTTCAGCGAGTCATAGAGTTGCCCCCTCATCCCTATAAACCTGAACACATATGAATTACACGGGTCCTGAGGCTAATTGAATGCAGATAAGGCACTAAGTGAGTTGAATTACCACCTTAATCAGCCACAGAACCTGCGTAATTAATATGTGTTCGGGTTTAAAGGGATAAGGTGGCAACCCTAGCGAGTCGTCTTCACCACGTCTAGATGCCCAAATGCATTGAGTTGCTGCCATGTGATTGGCTGATTAGCAATTTGTGTTACCGAGCAACTGAACAGGTGTACCTAATAAAGTGTCTGGTGGGTATAATTCCATACTACAAAGTATCAAAGTATTGTTGCTGCCCATGTGCCCCTTGATGGGTACCAGCTCGGTGTATCTATTATACTGTCCGCAGTGTGCTGGTTTGACCTCAGACCTCAACCCAACCGACCCGAATGGCGAATTAGAAGAGATATTGGACAAAATGTGCCTTCCCGGCTCTGAGTTAACAAGACCATTCCGGTGTGACAGCTCATAGCAAGCGGCCTATTACCAGCCGGCTCCTCCGCCACGCATTGCGAGTGAAACGCATTAACATTTTAAACATTCATGCTAATGCCGAAACAAAAGCATTTATCTCCGGAGAGGCAGACAGACACTTGCGGCGCGGAATTCATTGCAGTTAATAGCGGCTTTCACTCCCATGCCAGAGACTTTGCATTAAACCGTCCATCTCACACCTGGACCCCCCCCCCCCACCCGTCACCACCATAATCCCACCGCCGCTGCCCTCCCTGCCACTGGGGTCGCTGGAGCAAGATAATGTCAAATATATTATGCTGAATACAAATTAAAATTGACCCCCCAGATCACGGCTTTTATACCTATTTCCCGGAACGCCATCCTAGACCTTCCAAAATCCCTTTTACCATAAGATTCCAGCTTTTCACCAAGATCGCCCTCTAGGGGGCGCCACATATTATGGTGTCTCTACTCAAATCTGACTATTGGCTAAATTAGCTACAATTATTTTGCAGCTTGAGCGTCAATGTTTAAGAAAACAGTGCTTTCATGCTATCATTCACTGTCAGGGCTGGGCTCAGCAATTCCTTCTCTGAGCTGACCGCTCAGCTGTCAGCTATTTGTCAGCTCCTATCTCTCCACAGTTACTCAGCTGTTGATGATCCTGCTCATCAGTCCTGCCTACTTAAAGTGGAAGTAAACCCCCCTATCGTTTTCAGCCAAGGAAGCTGCCATCTTTGCCTCTGTTTAATCTTCAACTGCCACAGTGCTGCACATGTGATCCGTTATGACACCAGCCATTGGATGGTTTGACTGTTTGGTTGAGAGCACAGCCAATGTGCAGTTAGCATTCACGGCATGCCTTTTTTTTTTTTAGACTGTTAAATCGATGGGTTTACTTCCGCTTTAAGCCGTCCAGTCCAGTGGATCTCTGCCTTCGCCTTGTCAACATCACAGAGACTATCTCCTGCACTCCTGTTTAAAGACTGGCTTTGCTGACATCCCTTCTGGCTCCAGATCCTGCTTGCTGTTCCACTACATTGATGCCTGACTTCTGGCTTGGCTGACTATCCATTCCGGTTACTGAACTTTGGCTATATTTTGACTACGTTTGTTCTTTTTACTTTTATTATTAAACAAATGTGATTTAACTGTACTTGTGTCTCGGTCTGATTTTGTGGTTTCTGACACTCACACAAACTGAACCCCTTCTTTGTGATTCTTATTTAACTATTCGAAGTCTGGAGCAGTTTTTTTTTTTTTAGAAACATGGTAAAACCTGCATTTTTTATTTGCAAGAAAATGATGTTAAATCCCATAAATATTTATATACCTTTTGAAACAGAAGCCTTGTAGAATAAAATGATGGTAGTTGCAATTTTCTATGTTGCACGATATTTGCGCAACTGTTTATCAAATGCATATTTTTTATAAAAAATACACAAAAATATATTTTAACGCACACAAACCCTATTCTTTTTTTTGGGGGGGGAGGGGAAAAGCAAAAAAGATGTGGTTGTATCAAGTAAATAGATACCAAACATGTCAAGCCATCTTTGTGATTCTTATTTAACTATTCAAAGTCTGGAGCAGTTTTTTTTTATTTATTTTTTATTTTTTTTAGAAACATGGTAAAATCTGCATTTTTTATTTGCAAGAAAATTATGTAAAATCCCATAAATAATTATATATATTTTGAAACAGAAGCCTTGGAGAATAAAATTATGGTAGTTGCAATTTTCTATGTTGCACGATTTTTGCGCAATTGTTTATCAAATGCATATTTTTAATACAAAAAAAAACTAAAATTAATTTTAACGCACACAAACCCTATTCTTTATTTATTTTTGGCCAAAAAGTAAAAAAGACGTGGTTGTATCAAGTAAATAGATACCAAACATGTCAAGCCTTAAAAATGAGTGCACCTGTGAAATGGCAAAAATCGACAGTAGAAAAATTGCCCATAGGTGGTGTTTTAAGTCTTTAGAGCTTATTAAAAAAAAAAATTAAAGTGCCCCCATCCACCCCCTGTGTTCATGCACAAAGCCGAAACACGTGCGTCGGTCCCGCACACACGTAAACAGCGATCATCCCACACATGTCAGGTATCATCAGATCACAGCCAATCAGCAGGTCCCATTCATGAATCATTGGCTGGGACTTGCTGACAACCTCCCGCTGTCTGCAATAATAGTGGGTGTCGGCAGAGGGGGGGCGGGGGGAGCGCCCTGAAGCCAGAGGCAGGTAGTGGCGTACAGGTATGTATATAATATGTAAATAAAAAGGTTGAACACTTGATGGACCACTTGGTCCAGAGAAGACTTATTTTGATATTATATGGCTTTTTCCTGCCTTCACTCTTCTATGTATCTATGAATTAGTGAGCGCCCCAAATGCGTTGAACATACCTCCTGACCTTTTCCTTTTCCTGGACTTATCCTTGATTTGTAAAATTGTTTTATATACACTCTTTGTGAGTCTTGTGACACTGCTAAAGATAGCCCTACCATCAAGGGCGTATGTACAGGGGTCACGATTGCGACCCAGCCCCATGCTCCAGGGGGCCCCGTGTGGCCTCCCTATGCTCTTGGATAGGGGGTTGGTGGCGTGTAGAGGAACTGATCCCTCCATGCAGCCGCTGAATTCTGGCTTCTCCTCCTCTCCATCCTGCAGGCATTCAGCGGTAGGAGAGAAATGGAGGGATCGGTTCCTCTATATGCCACCTCTGTCCATTCTCCTGGTCCCCTGTGCTATCTCTGGGCCCCTGTGTGCTCTCTGGGCCCCTGTGTGCTCTCTCCCACCCCCTTCCTCCTCCCCTATAGCAGTCTGCAGGAGAGGGGAGGAGGAAACCCAGCAGCGCTGCAGGGAATGTGTTAGGATGGAGAGCGGGGAATGACACATTTACCGACTCCTTGCTTGTCTTAAAGGGGAGTTCCGCTAATGCGCTGGACACTGGCGCTGGCATTTTAACTGTGGGCACCCACTGCGCATGCTCAAGCCGCGTGCCTGGCCGCGCAATCATTTGGGACCTGTCACGTGTCCCAGATGATTTCCTAGAGGGAGGGGGGAGAGGTAATCTCCCTTTCTGCGCCGAGGAAAGTGATGTCCAGGGGCTGAAGGAGGCAGATTTCGAGGGACCACATAGCAACAGGCATTATAAGGTAAGTAAAAAAAAAATGAATAGAATCAGTGATCTTTTTTTTTTTTCCATCCATAACTGAGGCATAGTAAACTGTGTTTACTATGCTTCGGTTTACGAATGAACAGGAAGCTCTGTACAGAGCTACTCCTGTTCATTCACTCTGTGCTGCTGAGGCTGAGGTGTCCTCAATCTCTTTCTCTGTCTCAAAGGTGAAACATCAGAGGTCAGTTTAGGCCCCTGATATATCACCAAAACAACCCGCCCAGCCCCCCCCCCCCCCCCCCCCCCCACCAACGAGGGTCCCAATATTTTTTTTCTAAAATAATAAAATTGTAAAATAAATAAATAAATGCATAAATAAATCAATCAATCAATAAAGTAAAATAGTCAAAAAAATAATAAAAGAAATAAAATAACAAAAATAAAAAATTACTGACTCCGGTGGCGGAACTACCGGGGTCACACTTGCGACCGAGCCCTGGTATTCCGCCACAGTGGGGGCCCAAGATGGCAGGAAGGGGAACCATAGTAATGAGCCCCATGATGGGACTATCTGTTGGTGTATTTGGTGTTATCCCTGTGATCAATAAAAGGCAACCAGGAGTTTTGGATGTGCAACCATTTCTTTCTTCTTTCCATGGGAGTAAAGGGTCCCTGGCTCTTCCCACTGATCCCGGGGCCCTTTACCCCCATTGTGCGACCCTTTACTATAGCTCAGAAGGGAGCCCCCTTCCTGCCGTCTGGAGGTTCCCCCACAGCGGCGGAATGCCAGGGCCCGGTCACAAGTACACAAGTATGACCCCGGTAGTTCCGCCACTGGTGTCAGTAGTTTTTTTATTTTTGTTAATTTTTTATTATTATTTTTTTTTTTTTACCATTTTATTAAATTAATTAATTTATTTAACAATTTTATTAAAAAAAAATAAAATGAATTTAGGACCCGCGTTGGGGGGGGCTTCCGTCCTTCATGGTTTCTTGCACCGGGGCCCTGGATGTTCTAGTGACGCCTCTGCCTACCATCATAGATGACGACTTACAGAGACCCGCCAGCTAAATGGATTTACAGCTACTCCCTATTAAAAAAAACATGCAAATTTCCTAATTTCTATCCCAGAACCTTTTAGGAGGACACTGGAGTCATCAGGAAGGCAATAAATAGGAAATGATTCGTTTGGCCGGATAGTCACCTCCAATTCTTATTTCCTGGCCTGAGCCGTAATGGTTTTATTTACTAAGGCAACGGAAGATTCAGTGAACAAAAGTGCAATAAGCTGTATCAGCCAATCAGCTGTCACCTCGGATCTTACAAAGATAAATACTTGCTCTGTTCTAGTCATTGCTTTATTAAAGCTGAACTTCGGCTAACAGCTAAATATGTGCTCCGAATACATAGAATTTTAACTCATCCACCGGCCAAAAATATTTCTCACTGTTCAGCTGCTTTTGTGTTCTGAGTATCCCGGTGTTCAGCTTTAAATGGTAACTGCCCCTTAGTATCAATTGAGCATGGTTTAACCGCTTCCCGACCGGCGCACGACGATGTACGTCGACAGAATGGCACGGACAGGCATAAGGGTGTACAGGTACGTCCCCTTTAAGATACTGCCGTGCCATTGAGCGCTCGTGCCGGTCTGGACCCCCGTGAGTCCGGTCACGGGTCCCGCAGACTCGATCGCCTCGGGGATACCCGCGAACGTCTCACGGGAAGGCTGAATGGGGAGATGCGGAAATAAACAGCATCTCCCCGTTCTGCCTAGCAACTAGTGACGCCGATCTCTGCTCCCTGTGATTGGAGCAGAGATCAGCATTCACTAGCTCACAGCCACGCCCCCCCCCAGTTAGAAACACGCCTCTAGGAACACTTAACTCCTACACTGCCACCTAGTAGTTAACCCCTTCACTGCCAGTGTCATTTACACAGGAATCAATGCATTTAAATAGCACTGATTGCTGTATAAATGACAATGGTCCCAAAAATGTGTCAAAAATGTCCGATGTGTCCGCCATAATGTCGCAGTCACGATAAAAATCGCTGATCGCCGTCATTAAATTATTAATAAAAATGCTATAAAACTATCCCCTATTTTGTAAACACTATAACTTCTGCGCAAACCAATCAATAATCGCCTATTGCGATTTTTTTTTTTTACCAAAAATATGTAGAAGAATACGTATCGGCCTAAACTGAGGAAAAAAAAAATGTTTTATATATTTTTGGAGGATATTTATTATAGCAAAAAATAATGTGTTTTTTCAAAATTGTCGCTCTTTTTTTTGTTTATAGCGCAAAAAATAAAAACCGCAGGGGCGATCAAATACCACCAAAAGAAAGCTCTATTTGTGGGGAAAAAAGTACCCAATTTTGTTTGGGAGCCACGTCGCACGACAGCGCAATTGTCAGTTAAAGCGACGCAGTGCCGAATCGCAAAAAGTGGTCTGGTCTTAAGCCAGCAAAATGGTCCGGTCTGAAAGTGGTTAAACGCCACAACCTACCTGAGTATTGTTGCTGACCATGTCCATCCCTTTATGACTACAGTGTCCCCATGTTCTGATCTCATCCAATAGAGCACCTTTGGTATATGGTGGGAGATTGGCATCATGGATCAATCTGCAGCAACTGCGTGATGCTATCATATCAATATAGACCAAGATCTCTGAGGAATGTTTCCAACACCTTTTTGAATCAATGCCATGAAGAATAAAGGCAGTTCTGAAGGCAAAAGGGGGTCCAACTCGGTACTAGCAAGGTGGACCTAATAAAGTGGCTGGTGAGTGTATTTTAACCAGACATCTACTTTAACCCTGATTAACAAGCTGCGCTCTAATAAGCCTCGTAAAACGAGAGCTCCTCATTACTTTTCTACACGGCAAAGGGAAAAACTCGTAGACAGACGTGCTGCCTCTGCATCCATTTTCCCCGGTCCGTGGTCATCCAGTTTGTTAAAACAACTTAAGATGAAGAAACGGAGGACCCTGCGAGTGAGAATTATTCATTACGAAGCTCAGAAATCGCTGAATATTTCATAAGCCCAGGACAGCTGCCGCTCGACTCCGCTGATAAAAGTCTGATTGGAAGAAATAGAACTAATACATTTCACATGTAATGGAAGCATCCTGTTTATTCTGCCGCTCCGTCTGACCTTTCGTCTCTGAATGTCCCATCAACGCCCCACTCCGGCCTGTCTACAAAACAAATACATACTGGCAACTGACCTATGATTTCACATCTGACCCGCAGGGGCGGTACCCATAATACTTCCTTATACCCAGATTTCTTACATGGTATTGCAAGGAGACTGTGCTTACTCTATTCAAAATGAAAAAAAAAAAATCCAGGTATACCCACTTGCCGACTGCCCTATAGCAGTTTTAGGATCAATCAACATTCTTTTGATCGGTACTCACCTTTCTGCCGGCTTCCGGGTCTTCAGGGAGTTCTGTTGGAGATCCGGGGACGTCACGGACATCGATGTCACCGGACTCCTCCCCCCTTCCCCAAGTGCCTCCGTCTACTAACGAAGGGAAGGGGAGGAGTCCGGTGACAATGAAGTTCTAAATGAACGTAACGCGTATGGGGGAGGAGCTACGCACAACGCCACCCGCTGCTGCCCTACAGAACTAACACGATTGTCGGCTTTACATGCTGTGTTTTTATCATCTTTATGTGAGTAGTTTGTGTTTGAACACAAAAATAAATCTTATACTTAAGCGGTGAGCACTTTGATCTTTTCTTTCTACCCATGACCTGCGTCCTTGCTGAGATCTAAGGAGACGTGAGAGAAGTTTATGGTCCGTGTTAACCCTTTTGATACCCGCTTGCATGACCAACTGTTTGCACAGGGGTCCATGCCGTAAGGTGACAGTGATTAGCTAGACTGGAGGCTACTGTGGGAAAAAAGATTACTTACGTCAGTGCTACAGTTTGAATTTAAAACCTATTTGTGTGAACTGTGAAGTTAAGTCATGGATTGTGGAAACTAACTAGTGCCGGCTGATTGTATATCGTGTATACCACATTTACCACTGACTAATGCAGAGTTGCAATGCAAGGAGATCAGCTAAAAGTAGTTGGATCTCTATGTGCGTTATAATTAATCGAAATTAGTCAATTAATCGATTAATCGATTAAAAAAAAAAATGAGTAATCGAACAAGAAATTTTTAATCAGTAACAGCCCTAATATATATATATATATATATATATGTGATCCTGCACTCCAGGGTATCGGGCATGAGTGCACGCTGCCGGCGGCCCACTCCCTCGGCTCACTCCCGCTGTGATCGTGTGAGGCATTTGATAAACTCCAGTGCAAATGTTGTGCGACGTAAAAAAATACAATGGCCACTGTTTTATTCTCCAGAGCCTCTGCTTTCAGAAAATATATAATGTTTGGGGGTTTGTAAGTAGTATTCTAGCAAAAAAATAAAAAAACATTTTTTTACATGCATGTGCAAATTTAAATAATGGCCTCAGGCGGCAAGTGGTTAAACGCACAGCGCACATGGCAGGTACTCGTATTCTATCCAGCGAGGCGGCAGGAAAATCGCCTCCACCGGGTATCATCCTGTTAACGTCTCGGGTCTCCGGCTGCTGGATCTTCCTCCCGCTCATTTTCTCTTTCCTCTTTTGATCGGCCCGTTACAATGTATCATTCCTCTAATAACGAGGCCGCCATGTGAGCGCCCCCCCCCCCCCCGCGTGCCACGCGGCTGCCAATCTTTTCTGGCTTTTCTTCACCGGCTCCTGCCTGAAGCAAAGTCAGGTAGAGTACGCCAGACTACGCCGAGATTAGCGGAGATGAAACGCCGACCGACCCTGGCTGAGAATGTGCCGGAATGTTCCGCAGAGCAGCCGGAGGAAGAGAATTCACATGGAGGGAAAACAAAATTATTATATATAAGGAGTGCAGGTGGGCCTGGGATCATCCTCCGATAGTTATCCGCCATGCCGCTATTTTACCCAAAAGGCTTTGTAATGGTTGCCTAACAATTTCATTAAAATGTCTGTTTTAGGGCTCATTTAGGCCCCTTTCACACTGGGGCGGGAGCGGCGTCGGCGGTAAAGCAGCGCTATATTTAGCGCTGCTTTACCGTCGTTTTAGCGGCGGTATTCGGCCGCTAGCGCCATGCGGTTTTAACCCCCGCTAGCGGCCGAAAAAGGGTTAAAAGGGTATTGCCGCGGTGTCCCATTGATTTCAATGGGTAGGAGCGGTATAGGAGTGGTGAATACACGGCTCCTTCACCGCTCCAAAGATGCTGCTAGCAGGACTTTTTTGACCATCCTGCTAGCGCACCGCTCCAGTGTGAAAGCCCTCCTTATTTCACACTGGAGTGAAAGGGGCCGGATTTTTTTAGGTGCTAAACAGGTGCTATTTTTAGCGCTGTAGCGCCTGAAAAACGCCCCAGTGTGAAAGGGGCCCTACTTTCTTGCGGTGCATTAAAATGTGTTATGTAGTGTGCTAAACCCAGTCATGTCATAAATTGCAGCTTACCAATCATTAGATGTGGTGGCTGCATTCGTTTTCTTTTTTTAGCCTTTTTTTCTCTCGGTTTTCACCTGGTGATCTAGCCAGTAACACACCTCCTGTTCTAGTGAGAAATAACTCCGGATGAAAGAGCACAGGAGGAACAGCAGACAGCAGCATTTTTAGTCTGTGGTGGTGGTCATAGCTCCCAACTCCTCCCCGATTTCGAGGGACTGTCCCTGATTTGGAGCAATGTCCAGCTGTCCCTCTTTCCTCCTCATTTGTCCCTCATTTTGGTCTGATCTCTATAGATGTATATAAAATGCACTTTTTATCTATCAAAAGGTTTTTCCACCTCTAAACCATTCATCTGATTTCTAAATTTCTGCATTTATAAATAACAAAAGCCAATATAAATGAATAGTAGTGGTAAAAAAAGCACTTGTGGATTCAACCAATCTTGTTTTTTTTGTACAATTCACCTTTAAGGGGGCGTGGCAATGGGTGTGTCCTATGCCTGCATACTTTTGCTGATAGGTGTCCCTCATTCCCATCGCAAAAAGTTGGGAGGTGTGGTGGTGGTGTTGTGAGTGTTAAAGGGGTAAAGGCAGAAGGTGCATTCTATGCATTAAGATAAGAAGCAGTGTGCAGCAGCCCCCCCCCCCCCCTCAGCCCCCCTAATACTTACCTAAGGTCCCTCTCTGTCCACGACTGTCTCAGCCATCCAAGATTCTTCTTCCTGATTGGCTGAGACACATTGGCTCCTGCTGCTGTCATTCAAAGTCAGCTCGTCAATCGGGGGATAGAGGGCGGGGGGCGGGTCGGGGCTCCGTGTCTGAATGGACACAGTGAGCTGTGACTCGGCTCGGGTGCCCCTATAGCAAGCTGCTCCTAAAGAGCCAATTACAGTGGCTCTTTACCACATGATCAGCTGTGTCCAGTCACAGCTGAACATGATATAAACACACTTGCCGGTTATCGGAGAGAGCCAGTAACTGGCTATTGTGAAAGGGGATATCTGCACTGATGATCAGGGCACTGATTATTTAGGGCACTGATCATCAGTGTCCTGATAATCAGTGCAGCCCCAACAGTGCCCATCAGTGCTGCCAATCGGTGCCTTCACATTAGTGCCACCTATCAGTATCCTTCAGTGCCACCTATCAGCACCCATAAATGCCGCATATCAGCGCAGCCTCATCAGTGCCAACCAGTGCCGCCTCATCAGTGCCCATCAGTGCAGCCCATCAGTGCCTATCAGTGTCCTTCAGTGCCACCTATCAGCACCAATCAGTGCTGCATATCAGTGCAGCCTAACCAGTGACCACCAGTGCTGCCTCATCAGTACCCATAGTGCAGCCCTTCGGTGCTGCCTATCAGCACCCATCAGTGCTGCATATCAGGGCAGCCTCATCAGTGCTGCCTCATCAGTTCAGCCCATCAGTGCCGCCTATCAGTGTCCTTCAGTGCAGCCTATCAGCACCCATCAGTGCTGCATATCAGTGCAGCCTCACCAGTGACCACCAGTGCTGCCTTATCAGTGCCCATAGTGCAGCCCTTCGGTGCTGCCTATCAGCACCCATCAGTGCTGCATATCAGGGCAGCCTCATCAGTGCTGCCTCATCAGTTCAGCCTATCAGTGTCGCCTATCAGTGTCCTTCAGTGCAGCCTATCAGCACCCATCAGTGCTGCATATCAGTGCAGCCTCACCAGTGACCACCAGTGCTGCCTTATCAGTGCCCATAGTGCAGCCCTTCAGTGCCACCTATCGGCACCCATCAGTGCTGCATATCAGTGCAGCCTCATCAGTGCCCATCAGTGCTGCCTCATCAATGCCCATCAGTGCAGCCTTTCAGTGCCCATCAGTGCTGCCTATCAGTGTCCCTCAGTGCAGCCTCATCAGTGCCCACCAGTGCCACCTCATCAGTGCCGCCTCATCAGTGCTGCCCATCAGTGTCCTTCAGTGCAGCCTCACCAGTGCCTACCAGTGCCACCTCATCAGTGCCGCCTCATCAGTGCCTAGCAGTGCCACCTCATCAGTGCTCATCAGTGCAGCCTCATCAGTGAAATAGAAAAATTACTTGTTTGCAAACATTTTATAACAAAAACTAAAATATTTTTTGTTTGTTTAGCAAAAAAGAAAAACCCCAGTGGTGATTAAATATCACCAAAAAAAAGCCCCACCTGTCTAAGAAAAAAATGCAAAAAATGTCCTCCGATTACAGTGTTGTATGACCGCGCAATTGTCATTTAAAATGTGACAGCACTGAAAGCTGAAAATTTGCCTGGGCAGGAAGGGGGTAAAAGTGCCCGGTAATGAAGTGGTTAAACACCCCTTACTGGGGTAGGTGTGCACCATGGTGTGAGGCACCAAGATGTCAAATAGGTAGAGGGTCAGAAAGATTGGGTCTCAAAGGAAGGAGAGTGAGGGACAATAGGAAGCTTCGGTGTCAGGGGCATTTCCAGGGGCATTTCTTGGGCATCGCTGGCCCATAGAAATCATCTTTTCATGTCATTTATTGCACTTTCCTCTGAAAAGGAAATCGCCGCTTCATCCATTAGTCGCGGATCCGTTTACTATTAATCAGCGTGATTACATTACCTTCCCTAAATAACATTTATCCAATTGGATAATTATTTAGAATGCAAATTAATTTGTGTATACCATCAGAAAAAAAAAAAGAGATAGCGGCAAATCGTATCCTCGGGCTCAGCGTTATTAATAATAATAATCAGGAGGAATCACTTGTGTTTTTTTATTGCTGACCGAAATAAATGAGGTTATTCTGCAAAATGATTGTCACCGTAATTCGCCATGTAAGACGCCATTTAACCCCTTGCCGCCAGCACCGCACACATACACTATATTGTCAAAAGTATTGGGACACCTGCCTTTACACGCACATGAACTTTAACACATGTTCTATCGGTTTGAGGTCAGGACTCTGTGCAGGCCAGTCATGTCCCTCCTGTATACTGTCCACTTACTGTCCCCCGTATACTGTCATCTGTCCTCATTCCTGGCCATATATGCATATTTAAATTAAGTGCCTGGTATAAATTTTCAGGGGGACCCCACAATTTTTCTTTTGAGTTGGGTACCCACTTAACCCAATACCAGGCTCAAGGGGTCCGGTATGCATTTTGCTGTAGGATGTGCTACAGCAAAAGTGACATTTACAAAAAGGTAGTGCGGTAGTGCCCTACCCTGCCCCCCCACATTATATTTTTTTCAACCTATTAGCCTAGACCAGGGGTCTCCAAACTTTCTAAGCAAAGAGACAGTTTACTGTCCTTCAGACTTTAGGGGGACCGGACTGGGGCCATTGGGAGTACAAAATATCCCAGTATCAGTGGGAGTAAACAATCCCCCATCATTAGAGTCATTGAGAGGAATTGTTCCCCATTACTGGTGTCATTGAGCCTCATTGTTAATATCATTGGGAGGAATTGTGCCCCATTGTTGAATGACATTGTGCCCCATTGTTGGTGTCATTGGTAAGAATTGTGCCCCATTGTTGGTTTCATTGGGAGGAATTGTGCCCCATTGTTGATGTCATTGGTAAGAATTGTGGCCCATTGTTGGTTTCATTGGGAGGAATTGTGCCCCATTGTTGATGTCATTGGTAAGAATTGTACCCCATTGTTGGTTTCATTGGGAGGAATTGTGCCCCATTGTTAGTGTGATTGGGAGACATTGTGCCCCATTTTTGATGTCATTGGGAGATATTGTTCCCCATTGTTGGTGTTATTAGGAGATATTGTGCCCCATTGTTGGTGTCATTGGGAGAAATTGTGCCCCTTTCTTGATGTCATTGGTAAGATTTGTGCCCCATTGTTGATGTCATTGGTAAGATTTGTGCCCCATTGTTGATGTCATTGGTAAGATTTGTGCCCCATTGTTGGTGTCATTGGGAGACATTGTGCCCCATTGTTGGTGTCATTGGGAGACATTGTGCCCCATTGTTGGTGTCATTGGGAGACATTGTGCCCCATTGTTGGTGTTATTGGGAGATATTGTGCCCCATTGTTGGTGTCATTTGGATAAATTATTCCCCATTGTTGGTGTCACAGGGAGGAATTGTGCCCTTTATTGGTATCAGTGAATAAAATGGCATCCCAAGGGCCAGATAAATGCAAGCAAAGACCCTCTTCTGGGCCCTGGGCCTCAGATTGGAGACCACTGGCCTAGAAAATGGGCATTTTTGAGTTGACATATTTGATATCAGCATCACAGGACAGAGTATACAGCTCAGAATCACAGGACAGAGTATACAGCTCAGAATCACAGGACAGAGTATACAGCCCCAACATTACAGGCCAGAGTATACAGCTCAGCATCACAGGACAGAGTATACAGCCCAGCATCACAGGACAGCATACACAGCTCAGCATCACAGGACAGAGTATACAGCTCAGCATCACAGGAGAGCGTACACAGCTCAGCATCACAGGACAGAGTATACAGCCCCAGCATTACAGGACAGAGTATACAGCTCAGCATCACAGGACAGAGTATACAGCCCCAGCATTACAGGACAGAGTATACAGCTCAGCATCACAGGACAGAGTATACAGCCCCAGCATCACAGGACAGCGTACACAGCTCAGCATCACAGGACAGAGTATACAGCCCCAGAATTACAGGACAGAGTATACAGCTCAGCATCACAGGACAGAGTATACAGCCCCAGCATTACAGGACAGAGTATACAGCTCAGCATCACAGGACAGAGTATACAGCCCCAGCATCACAGGACAGCGTACACAGCTCAGCATCACAGGACAGAGTATACAGCCCCAGCATTACAGGACAGAGTATACAGCTCAGCATCACAGGACAGAGTATACAGCCCCAGCATCACATAACAGAGTATACAGCTCAGCAGCACAGGACAGAGTATACAGCTCAGCATCACAGGACAGGGTATACAGCTCAGCATCACAGGACAGCGTACACAGCTCAGCATCACAGGACAGAGTATACAGCTCAGCATCACAGGACAGAGTATACAGCTCAGCATCACAGGACAGAGTATACAGCCCCAGCATCACAGGACAGAGTATACAGCTCAGCATCACAGGACAGCGTACACAGCTCAGCATCACAGGACAGAGTATACAGCTCAGCATCACAGGACAGAGTATACAGCTCAGCATCACAGGACAGAGTATACAGCCCCAGCATTACAGGACAGAGTATACAGCTCAGCATCACAGGACAGAGTATACAGCCCCAGCATCACAGGACAGCGTACACAGCTCAGCATCACAGGACAGAGTATACAGCCCCAGCATTACAGGACAGAGTATACAGCTCAGCATCACAGGACAGAGTATACAGCCCCAGCATCACATAACAGAGTATACAGCTCAGCAGCACAGGACAGAGTATACAGCTCAGCATCACAGGACAGGGTATACAGCTCAGCATCACAGGACAGCGTACACAGCTCAGCATCACAGGACAGAGTATACAGCTCAGCATCACAGGACAGAGTATACAGCTCAGCATCACAGGACAGAGTATACAGCCCCAGCATCACAGGACAGAGTATACAGCTCAGCATCACAGGACAGCGTACACAGCTCAGCATCACAGGACAGAGTATACAGCTCAGCATCACAGGACAGAGTATACAGCTCAGCATCACAGGACAGAGTATACAGCCCCAGCATCACAGGACAGAGTATACAGCTCAGCATCACAGGACAGAGTATACAGCCCCAGAATCACAAAACAGAGTATACAGCCCCAGCATCACAGGACAGAGTATACAGCCCCAGCATCACAGGACAGAGTATACAGCTCAGCAGGACAGTGGGGTTCTGGTTCGGCATCTGACCTTCAAGTCCTGCTTGAACTAAGCCCGGGCAGTTTTGCTCCTCCCTAGTGGTGAATCAGCGAACTACAGGCAGATCTTTTTTACTTTAAATGTAGCTTGCTACCAAGAGGCAACATTTCTGAAATGTATCACTTCTCCAATCACAAGCTTTTATGGCACCTCCAGAGTTAAACTACCCCCCTCCCATCCCCCTCCCTACTACCCGCTCATCACCACCTTCATGCCACCCAAGGGCTTAACGCCCTCATCAGCTCGTCTAGCAGACGGGTCCAATTAGCAAGTCACATCCCGATTGTCACATCCCCATCCCGAGCCACAGGTCCTCCTTCCCCCACATCTCAGCGCTAAAAACCCAAATGTGCGTGAATGTTGCGAAATGCGTGCACTGCTGTGCTTCTCCTGTACACGCCGACAAGGAAAGAAGGCGGCGGAGGTGAAAACGCTACAAATAAACAATATTCGCCACTTTGTATGCAAATCTTCCCGGCTGTACAGAAAATGAAATATTTGACATTTACACGTCTCCGCTGCGCGGCCTCTGGCTCTCTGTGAACTGCCACATGAGGCAACAGATGGCAACAAAATGGCATTTGCAATTTTTTATTTTTTTTTGTTTTTAAAAAACGTTCATCAACCGCAGAGACATGAAAAATACATTTCAATGTGACCATTTGTTTGCACAGTTGTAGCGGCTCCTCTCCTGGACTGAAATGGCTCACTCAGATTTCACTGCACACTGCGAGCTTCTCACAATGTGCATCAGAAGCTGCAGCAAGTCAGATAGAGCCCCGCCTCATTTCCTGGCTGGAGGACATCCGGCATCATCTAGCCCAGGAGACTCAATGAAAGACAGAAAAAAATTAAAAATAAAATAAAAATAAAGACAGAGCATTACTCCTTCCACTGACACCAGAGATGGCACACTATTCCTCCAACTGACACCAACGATGGGGCACTATTCTTCCCACTGACACCAATGATGGGGCACTATTCCTCTCACTGACACCAACGATGGGGCACTATTCTTCCCACTGACACCAATGATGGGGCACTATTCCTCCCACTGACACCAATGATGGGGCACTATTCCTCCCACTGACACCAACGATGGGGCACTATTATTCCCACTGACACCAATTATGGGACACTATTCCTCCCACTGATACCAACGATGGGGCACTATTCCTCCCACTGACACCTACAATGGGGCACTATTCTTCCCACTGACACCAATGATGGGGCACTATTCCTCCCACTGACACCAATGATGGGGGACTTTTCCTCCCACTGATACCAATGATGGGGCACTATTCCTCCCACTGACACCTACGATGGGGCACTATTCCTCCCACTGATACCAACGATGGGGCACTATTCCTCCCACTGACACCAATGATGGGGCACTATTCTTCCCACTGACACCAATGATGGGGCACTATTCCTTCCACTGACACCAATGATGGGGTACTATTCCTCCCACTGACACCAATAATGGGGGACTTTTCCTCCCACTGATACCAATGATGGGGCACTATTCCTCCCACTGACACCTACGATGGGGCACTATTCCTCCCACTGATACCAACGATGGGGCACTATTCCTCCCACTGACACCAACGATGGGGCACTATTCTTCCCACTGACACCAATGATGGGGCACTATTCCTTCCACTGACACCAATGATGGGGTACTATTCCTCCCATTGACACCAACAATGGGGCACTATTATTCCCACTGACACCAATGATGGGACACTATTCCTCCCACTGATACCAACGATGGGGCACTATTCTTTCCACTGACACCAATGATGGGGCACTATTCCTCCCACTAACACCAATGATGGGGGACTTTTCCTCCCACTGATACCAACGATGGGGCACTATTCCTCCCACTGACACCTACAATGGGGCACAATTCCTCCCATTGACACCAGCGATGGGGCACTATTCATCAGTGCAGCCTCATTAGTGCACATCAGTGAAGGAGAAAAATTACTTATTTACAAAAATTTATAACATAAACTAAGCAAAACTTTTTTTTCTTAAAATTTTTTGATCGTTTTTAGTTTATTCAGCAAAAAATAAAAATAAAACAATGGTGATTAAATACCACCAAAAGAAAGCTCTATCTATCTAAAAAAAAAAATAATGACAATTTTGTTTCGGTACAGCGTTGCATGACCGCGCAATTGTCATTCAAAGTGCGACAGTGCTGAAAGATTTGCTTGGCCAGGAAAGGGGGTAAAACTGCCCAGTAGGCTAGAGTTAAGCTGCCTGTGGATGGTGGCGAGTCAGCAGGTGACCAAACTCTCAGGCTGGGTCTAAGGAGGTACAGCACGTCAATTCATAAAGCAGCATTTGAAAACAGAACAAAAGTAAACTAGTGATTGGACAAGGCCACTATGTCATGTTACTCCCACACAAAAGCTGGAAAACTTTGAATTAAGAGTTCAAACAACTTCCTTTTTTTTTTTTTTCTTGCTTCCTGAATCATAAAAACAAGGTGAACGGGCTGCCAATCTGCACCATTGTCTTATCAGAGCTCGGGGAGATGGTTCATCTCAGGCTGCAACATCTAATTATTTTCAATTATCTCGGCAAACTAAAAATACGCGTGGAGAAAATGCAGCGCTTCACGCCATATTGCCTCGATTAATTCACCGGCAGACTGGAGGAGTCGTTGCCCGATGTGAGTGGCGCGGTGACACCGCTGTCTGAAGGTTTAAAGAGGAATTTTACTGATTGTAGACATTTTACTGTTGCCTGATGACCTGAAGAAACTCAGATATAATTTTTTTTAACCAGGGCAGATGGGACACCAGGGGTTTAAGAATGTGGAACTTAAGTGTGTGTGTAGTTTATTGATTTTGCTGTTTAAAACCCGATCATGGCATACAACATTATAATGCCAACTTGTGGGTAGTCAGTGTACCACAAACACAAGCTTCTTGCACATAATATGATGTTGTTATGGCCTTGAGGTGGCGCTCTGGGTTACCGGTGGTAGCTGCCAAGGTATGAAGTCCAGTGGTGGCTGGTGAAGTTTTAGGTTTGGGGGGCGCCAGATGACACCCTTCCTTTTGACCCCCTCCTACTTCTCATAAACCCCACCCCTTATATAATTCACCCACTCTGTCCCCTGTATTACACTTGCTTCCACCCATAGTATCAGGAGTATACAGCCCCAGAATCACAGGACAGATTATACAGCCCCAGAATCACAGGACAGAGTATACAGCTCAGCATCACAGGGCAGAGTATACAGCTCAGCATCACAGGACAGAGTATACAGCTCAGCATCACAGGACAGAGTATACAGCTCAGCATCACAGGACAGTGTATACAGCCCGAGAATCACAGGGCAGAGTATACAGCTCAGCATCACAGGACAGAGGATATAGCTCAGCATCACAGGACAGAGGATACAGCTCAGCATCACAGGACAGAGTATACAGCTCCAGAATCACAGGACAGAGTATACAGCCCCAGAATCACAGGACAGAGTATACAGCCCCAGAAGCACAGGACAGAGTATACAGCCCCAGAATCACAGGACAGAGTATACAGCCACAGAACCACAGGACAGAGTATACAGCTCAGCATCACAGGACAGAGTATACAGCTCATCATCACTGGACAGAGTATACAGCTCATCATCACAGGACAGAGTATACAGCCCCAGAATTACAGGACAGAGTATACAGCTCAGCATCAAAGGACAGAGTATACCGCCCCAGAATCACAGGACAGAGTATACATCTCAGCATCACAGGACAGAGTATACAGCTCAGCATCAAAGGACAGAGTATACAGCCCCAGCATCACAGGACAGAGTATACAGCTCAGCATCAAAGGACAGAGTATACAGCCCAGAATCACAGGACAGAGTATACAGCTCAGCATCACAGGACAGAGTATACAGCCCCAGAATCACAGGACAGAGTATACAGCTCAGCATCACAGGACAGAGTATACAGCCCCAGAATCACAGGACAGAGTATACAGACCCAGAATCACAGGACAGAGTATACAGCTCAGCATCACAGGACAGAGTATACAGCCTCAGAATCACAGGACAGAGTATACAGCCCCAACATCACAGGACAGAGTATACAGCTCAGCCTCACACATCAGGTTATATACAGCTCAACCTCACAGAATTGTCATGTGTACCAGTTTATCACTGCCTCTGTGTTCACGATTAATAAATATCTGCCCAAAAACCTACATAAACCTACATAGACCACATGTGGAAAACATAGCAACAAGACGACAAGACAAGGAAAGGAAAACATAGCAACCATTGTAAATAGTAAAAGACACTATATATTTTTCTTTCAATAATTATTTTACATTTTGGTTCACTCTCTGAACCTACCAATCCGGCAGAGAGATTCTGCAAGAAGGCGCCTGCTTGGGCCGTGCGGAGCCGCGGCGTCACTTCTGGTTTCTCACTGGCTCAGAGGAAAGCACCGCCCATGCCCTACAGCGCTGCCAATAGAAAAGGACCATGCAGGAGGCAGGGGAGCATTCTCAGCAAAGGAAAGCACACATCACTTCAGCGTTACCTCTGATCTTGTAAAGAGTGGTACACTGTAGCACCCACAAAATGTGAGTACCCCATAGAAGGGGCTAAGATTTATAAATAAATATTGTTGAAACGATATCACACTATCGTTTTTTTATCATATACATGTGGAAAATGTTACCAGCAGTGGACACAAGGACACGTTTTCTATCACCAGCTGCTTTGGATTTTGAACTGTGAATGGACTTTATATACAATGCATGTCATTTTGTGAATCAAGCATCATAGCACTTTGCATATAGCATATTGTAGTGCATGAGAACACGTTTTCTGAATATAATTTGAGCACATAGAGTACATATTGGATTTTAATTTTATGACAGATGATGATATTTTAGTATTACTGTACATATTGCATTATATTGTTGCACAGTCTCACTTTAACCACTTCAGCCCCGGGAAAGATTTTACCCCCTTCCTGACCAGCGCACTTTTTGCGATTTGACACTGCGTCGCTTTAACTGACAATTGCGCGGTCGTGCGATGTTGGACCCAAACAAAATTGATGTCCTTTTTTTCCCCACAAATAGAGCTTTCTTTTGGTGGTATTTGATCACCTCTGCGGTTTTTATTTTTTGCACTATAAACAAAAAAAGAGCGAAAATCTTGAAAAAAAAAACAAATTTTTTACTTTTTGCTATAATAAATATCCCCAAGAAGTATATATATAAAAAAACGATTTTTTTCCTCAGTTTAGGTCGGTATGTATTCTTCTACATATTCTTGGTAAAAAATAAAAATAAAAAATCGCAAGGCCACTCCACATGCTTCACCTATGACAGGTAAACTGATAAGCAAGCACACTGAGTGACCAGCAGTCTATTTAAACACATCTAAATGGGGTAGGTGTGAACTGTGGTGTGACTTGAGTTACAGTACTGAGTAAAGACCAGCAGGTGGTGAAGGCTCAAGGCTGATCATTACAAAGCCACTCCACATGCGCCACCTATGACAGGTAAACTGATAAGCAAGCACACTAAGTGACCAGCAGTCTATTTAAACACACCTAAATGGGGAAGGTGTGAATTGTGGTGTGACTGAGTTACAGTACTAAGTAAAGACCAGCAAGTGGTTAAGGCTCAAGGCTGATCATTACAAAGCCACTCCACATGCTTCACCTATGACAGGTAAACTGATAAGCAAGCACACTGAGTGACCAGCAGTCTATTTAAACACACCTAAATGGGGAAGGTGTGAACTGTGGTGTGACTTGAGTTACAGTGCTGAGTAAAGACCAGCAGGTGGTAAAGGCTCAAGGCTGATCATTACAAAGCCACTCCACATGCGCCACCTATAACAGGTAAACTGATAAGCAAGTAGAGTGAAGTAACAAGCTGCCAGACAAAAGATAGGGGGGGGGCTGATAAACTCGGTTTCAAAAGAGGTGCAGTCCCTTCTAATGAGGGACTGTGGCAAACTATGGTATCAGGGACAATTCCAGAGACATGGCTTTCATTGCGCTACAAAACACGGGAGTGATCGTGAGTAGCGAAAAAAGACAGAAGTCAAGCAGAACTCGTTGAACAAGGATAATACATGTCCAGCAATCTATTTAAACACTTCTAACTAGGGCAGGTGTGCACTGTTGTGTAACCCGTGTTACAGTGCTGAGTAAAGACCAGCAGGCGGTGAAGGCTAAATGCCAATAATTACAGTGGCACCCCACATGTCCCACCTGTGATAGGTAACTAACATGCAAATAGAGTAGCAAATTACAACCTTACAGATTTCAAGAAAGTGGAGATCTGTTTGAGGACTGTCATCATCTTTATATCTGCATGGACTCGATTTATGGATTCTATTGCTGCACCTACACATACAGTGAGGATTTATCACTATATTATATATAGTACTTTTTATGACTGTAGTTTGCGCCATGCACTATTAGTTGCTTTTGCACTTTAGTGTAAATATATTAATAAATACTTTAGAATGTTTTTATATTTCTTCACTGTGAACTTTTGAATGCATTTTGCTGTATTGGCTTTTCATAACACTGCACTTATTTATGTATCTTCTTTTATCTATGTCCAGCAGTCTATTTACTAACTGAGGCAGGCGTGCAGATGGTGTAGTCTCAAGGCTCGTGACGTGAGTAGTGCAGACAGACAGAAGTCAAGAAGAACCCACTGATCAAGCACACTCATTGTCCAGCAGTCTAATTAAGTCTAATTAAACATTCCTAACTTTTCATAACACTGCGCTTATGTATAAAAAATATTACCAAAAGTATTGGGACGCCTGCCTTTACACGCACATGAACTTTAATGGCATCTCAGTCTTAGTCCGAAGGGTTCAATATTGAGTTGTCCTGCCCTTTGCAGCTATAACAGCTTCAACTCTTCTGGGAAGGCTGTCCACAAGGTTTAGGAGTGTGTCTATGGGAATGTTTGACCATTCTTCCAGAAGAGCATTTGTGAGGTCAGGCACAGATGGTGGACAAGAAGGTCTGGCTCGCAGTCTCTGCTCTAATTCATTCCAAAGGTGTTCTATTGGGTTGAGGTCAGGACTCTGTGCAGGCTAGTCAAGTTCAAAATGTCTTGGTATGCTGCCGACTTAAGAGTTCCCTTCACTGGAACTAAGGGGACAAGCCCAACCCCTGAAAAACAACCCCCACACCATAATCCCCCCTCCACCAAATGATTTGGACCAGTGCACAAAGCAAGGTCCATAAGGACATGGATGAGCGAGTTTGGGGTGGAGGAACTTCACTGGCCTGCACAGAGTCCTTCAACCCAATAGAACACCTTTGGGATGAAAAAGAGCGGAGACTGTGAGCCAGGCCTTCTCTTCAACATCAGTGCCTGACCTCACAAATGCGCTTCTGGAAGAATGGTCAAACATTCCCATAGACACCCTCCTAAACCTTGTGGACGGCCTTCCTAGAAAAGTTGAAGCTGTTAAAGCTGTAAAGGGTGGGCCAACTCAATATTGAACATTACGGACTAATGCCGCGTACACACGGTCGGAATTTCCGATGGAAACAGTGCGATGGCAGCTTTTCATCGGACTTTCCGACCGTGTGCATGCCCATCGGTCTTTTTCTGTCGGAATTTCCGACGGACTTTGGATTGAGAACCTGTTCTTAATTTTTCCGACGGAAACCCCTACTTTCGGATTTTCCGATCGTGTGTATGCAATTCTGACACGCAAAATTCCGACGCATGCTCGGAAACAATTTGACGCATGCTCGGAAACAATTTGACGCATGCTCTGAAGTATTAAACTTCCCTTTAATAGTGCTGTCGAATGTGTTGTATGCGGTGGTGTTATTAACCGTCGGAATTTGGTGTGACCGTGTGTAGGCAAGACAGTTTGAGTGAAATTCCGTCGGAATTCCAACAGAAAAACCATCAGAACTTTTTCCGACGAGAATTCCGATCGTGTGTACGCGGCATTAGAGTTCCCTTCACTGGAACTAAGGGGCCAAGCCCAACCCCTGAAAAACAACCCCCACACCATAATCCCCCCTCCACCAAATGATTTGGACCAATTCACAAAGAAATGTCCATAAGGACATGGATGAGCAAGTTTGGGATGGGGGAACTTCACTGGCCTGCACAGAGTCCTTCAACCCAATAGAACACCTTTGGGATGAATAAGAACGGAGACTGTGAGCCAGGCCTTTGTGTCCAACATCAGTGCCTGACCTCACAATGCTCTTCTGGAAGAATGGTCAAATATTCCCATAGACACACTCCTAAACCTTGTGGACGGCTTCCCAGAAGAGTTGAAGCTGTTATAGCTGCAAAGGGCGGGGCCAACTCAATCTTGAAAATTACGGACTAAGACACCATTAAAGTTAAAGTGCATGTAAAGGCAGGTAATAGAGTGTATCTTTCCTTTTATCTATGTCCAGCAGAATATTTAAGCACGACTAACTGGGGCAGGTGTGCAGATGGTGAAGGCTCAAGGCTTCGAAAACCCTAAAGAGTTTCTGTTCCCTCCCAACTCTATGCAAACCCAATCAGAAAAGTTTTTTGGCTTGACGTACACTTTATCAAAAGTTGAGTCTCACTTTAATGTAAGCGCGGGTTATTTCAAGTGACATCTCTGTAAGACAAATGTTACATTATGATGCAATTTTATTTACTTTTGCAGCTAGAAACAATGTAACTCTCAAGATTCCTCATCACAATTTCGGGAGTTTTCTTTTCAATGTCGGATCCGGGATCACCAAGCGACAGAAAACATTCAAACAAGCGCAGTGGTATACAGAGAGACGCGGCCGCCAATGTTTTATGGCGAGAAGCCGGGATGACAGCCTCAGAATGGAAGAGAAAGAAAATCTATAACATCAAAGTGTATTGTCTGTGCATTAATGTGACGGGCCCCTCTATTACTCGGGCTCCGGTTACAATCTTTCCGCACAACGCTCCGCTCTTATGTTGATGGATTTGGAATTTCTACATATTTATACACTTTTTTTAGCTTTAAGGATTTCCTTTATGTGAGGTTTCTGGATATTCGGCAGCCTGATACATATGTATGACTGCTACAGCTTCTTTTAAAGTCAGCAAATCATATGCCAAAGTTGTCTGCAAAAAATTCAAAGGGACCTGAGGGGACAATAGAGGAAAAAGTTCCTCCATGACCTGCGGCGGCAATTCTACTTGTGGAAGAAGTCACTCGAAAAACAGCAATAAATGTCTGCCACTGCAGAGGTCTTATATTAATGTACTCTGCATCCAACTCATACTAACATCACTGAGAGTACATCACTCAGTGACATCACAGAGCGCAGCCAATCCATTCACTAGAGACCGATTACATTACTGAGAGTGTAGACAATCCATTCACTAAAGACTGGTGACATCACTGAGAGCGCAGCCAATCCATTCACTAGAGACCGATGACATTACTGAGAGTGTAGACAATCCATTCACTAAAGACTGGTGACATCACTGAGAGCGCAGCCAATCCATTCACTAGAGACCGATTACATTACTGAGAGTGTAGACAATCCATTCACTAAAGACTGGTGACATCACTGAGAGCGCAGCCAATCCATTCACTAGAGACCGGTGACATCACTGAGAATGCAGCCTATCCATTCACTAGAGACTGGTGACATCACTGAGAATGCAGCGTATCCAATCACTAGAGAGCGGTGACATCACTGAGAGTGCAGCCAATCCATTCACTAGAGACCGGTGACATCACTGAGAATGCAGCATATCCATTCACTAGAGACTGGTGACATCACTGAGAGTGCAGCCAATCCATTCACTAGAGAGCGGTGACATCACTGAGAATGCAGCCTATCCAATCACTAGAGACTGGTGACATCACTGAGAATGCAGCATATCCATTCACTAGAGACCGGTGACATCACTGAGAATGCAGCCAATCCATTCACTAGAGACCGGTGACATCACTGAGAATGCAGCCTATCCATTCACTAGAGACTGGTGACATCACTGAGAATGCAGCCTTTCCATTCACTAGAGATTGGTGACATCACTGAGAATGCAGCCTATCCATTCACTAGAGACCGGTGACATCACTGAGAGTGCAGCCAATCCATTCACTAGAGACCAGTGACATCACTGAGAATGCAGCCTATCCATTCACTAGAGACCGGTGACATCACTGAGAATGCAGCGTATCCAATCACTAGAGAGCGGTGACATCACTGAGAATGCAGCATATCCATTCACTAGAGACTGGTGACATCACTGAGAATGCAGCTATCCATTCACTAGAGAGCGGTGACATCACTGAGAACGCAGCATATCCATTCACTAGATAGAGACCGGTGACATTACTGAGAGTGCAGCCAATCCATTCACTAGTCATGGAGCTGTGTGTGTACACACAGCTCCACGTCCTGTCAGCGGAGAGGAGACAGATCATGTGATCCCAGTACAGAGGAACATTCCAATGCAGCCTATCCATTCACTAGAGACGTACGGGACCGTGGAGCTGTGTGTGTAAACACACAGCTCCACGTCCTGTCAGCGGAGAGGAGACAGATCATTTTTTTACCAAAAATATGTGGAATACGTATCGGCCTAAACTGAGGAAAAAAATAGTTTTTTTTAAAAAAAATGGGATATTTATTATAGCAAAAAGTAAAAAATATTGTGTTTTTTTTCAAAATTGTCGCTCTTCTTTTGTGTATAGCGCAAAAAATAAAAACCGCAGAGGTGATCAAATACCACCAAAAGAAAGCTCTATTTGTGGGAAAAAAAGGACGTCAATGTTGTTTGGGTGTAACGTCGCACGACCGCGCAATTGTTAGTTAAAGCGATGCAGTGCCGAATCGCAAAAAGTGCTCTGGTAAGGAAGGGTGTTAAAAAGCCCTGTATTGAAGTGGTTAAAGAAAAAGTTTGGCTATAATCAGATTTATATCAAAAGAGCACATATAATCAGATTTAAGTTAATCAATTTATGATTGAGACCCACCGAAACAGAGGAGGAATCTTCTTGGTCTTTTGTTCTATAAAATAAACTTTGTTACATTGTAATCATTTACAAAGATAATATAATATAATAAAATATTATTATAAAAAAATGTCAACTGACTCACAAAGGTTCATATAATGTCACCGTCAATCCCTGGGAATGGTTCATTTAACCCCTGGGACTCTGGTGTCACAGCTGACCCCTCCCCTTGCGCAGCCCCTCCCCTGGCGCAGTGCCGATGAAGGAATCATAGGGCGCCTCTGACAGTATTAATCGGATTCCAGATCCTCGGTAATGGCTCCCTGCCTCCGGTGACACCGGTTCATTTTTCAGCCGTGAAGCAGACAGGTTGTGAGCACAAAGCAGATATGGCGTTAAATTAAAATTCCCCAGTTATGTGACAAGACTGCGGAGGAGACGGATGATCGGGTTAGTAAGACGCGGCAGAAGGCGCTCAGCTGTTAGTTGAGTCTATTAGTGATGAAACTGGCTTCATCTGGCTGTACAGAGCATTTCATGGGACCTAATATGATAAAAAAAAAAAAAGATTGCTAGCTTTTGGGATTAGAAATGTTAAAGTGACCAAGTGACCACAATTTTGAAAGCAAACACCACAACGTATATTTTATGAGGCATAATGAGTCTTTGAACATGTCATTTTTTCCCACAAGTTTTTGGAAAATGAGGAAAGAGAATGAAATGCATATTTTTTTTACACCAAGTTGTCCATTTATACAATATTTCTAACAGACAGCATGTACATAGGAAAAATTACACCCCAAAATATATTCTGCTACTCCTCCCGAGTATAACGATACCACATGTGTGGGACTTTTTCACAGCCTGGCCACATACAGAGGCCCAACATTCAGGGAGCGCCATCAGGTGTTCTATGGGCATATATTTCAAATCTAATTTTGCTACCTATTACACTTTTTTGAGGCACTGTAGTGGCACGGATGGGAACTGATGTGGCATGGATGAGGAATGGATGAGCTGTCAGCGGCCATTTACCGAGATCCGGCGGTCACGGATTTTCCCAGGTGCGTGCCCCAGTGGGCGCGCTCTAGCAAGATTCTGGGAGGAGGTTATAGTACGCCCTCCCAGAGTTATCCGACCGCCCTGTAGCCGTGTTTTGGCTATGGGCAATCAGCAAGTGCTTAAATATAAACATTTATCCCCGGCTGCACCCATGACATTGGTATGGCAATGCATTATGGGTTTCCTAATGAGACCATATAGCGGGGGCTGTTTGCTTTCAGACTGTCTCTCTCAAATTGTATGTCTTTACAGAATCATACTGTATACAAAGCATTGGCAGTTGGGTGGTGGTGGTTGGAGGGGTAGTCAGTCATTCCTTTGACCCATTTAGCTGTGTGTGAACGTGTATGTCAGAGTTTAAGCTATTGAGGTCTGTAACCCATACAAGTTTAATCTGCTTAAATTTTACTTTCCCTGGTCCCACTCCCCCTTCATTAGCATGCCATTGACATTTTTAAATAAAACTTTTCCACTTTCAATACATACCTTATCTTAAACTCAATCACTGGGTCTCTGTACTTCTCTATGTAATGCAACCAGATCATGACTGGTGGGAGGGGCCTGTACATAGCTTCCTGAAAATTTCCCAGTACCCTTCATCAGTACTCCTCCCAAAACCCCCTTAGTCCTAATGCATACAGTGAGAGGGGTTATGCAAATATAAAAATGCCTGGATGGGTGGGTGTCAGTCAGGAGGAGTGGGCGTTCCTAGGCAGGCTGTATTTGCATAGGTAACGCCCACGTGTGATGCAGAGCCTCCATGATTGAAAGAACTGAAATCCAATGACTGAAGCAGGTGGGACAGATGGGCTGGACAAGTCCTCCAGCCAGGAAATGAGGCGGGGCTCTATCTGACTTGCTGCAGCTTCTAATGCACATTGTGAGAAGCTCACAGCGTGCAGGGAAATCAGAGTCAGGGCAAGGGGAAGTCAGGCTGGAGAGGAAAGGGCTAGATGATGTTGTGTGTCGTCCAGCCAGGAGCAATAGAGTTACATTTTCGATTAAGAAAATAATTTCAATATGTTACACATTTCCTTGTAACAAAAGCCTAGACTCTGACCGCGCCGATCTCCTCCTGCGGTCTGACCCTGATTTAAGCATCTCACTTATTACCGATATCCACGGCGCCCGGCTAATAGGGACATTCTCCCCAGGAACATCTCACGCCATGTCGCAGAGAGCACCTCTGTCCCATTTAGCCGTGGGAAGGTGACAGGGACAGGAGGAAGGTGACGGGGATGAGGACAAAGGGTGTAAATTGGATGGAGATGTCACCCGGCTGTCCCTGGAGCTTTAATACAACACGTCTGGGACTCATCCTCCACCACTCAATCACCGGGGAGATCTTCTCTCCTGGAGACGAAACACGTTGGGAGATAAAACCGCCACAGTCACAGCGCACTTATCTTCGGCGCTCTCTTCTCCCCACCAATTGCCACCCTGGAGAGGAGATGATTATCACTTAGCTCTCCATCCCTCCTCCTCCTCGTCTTTCATCAATCTTTTGTGTTCGATACTTATATAAGAAAATGGATACATTTGCAGATCTCACAGGTGTGTGCTTGTCTTGTATTTTCATTGTTGCAATTTAATAAATACACAATACATAGACCAGTCCGTGGGCCTGCCTTCTGTATGCCAGTGCAATCAGCACCATTCCTAAACAGTAGATGTAATGCCTTGTGCATACCAGACATTTTTAATGGTGCAGTTAGGGGCATCTGGCATTTTTTTTTCTGCCGCTAAACACCCCTGATGTTATAATATATGTCCATGCACACATAGGCGTTTAACTACCTCCCGCCCGCCGTATTGTCAAATGACAGAGGGGCGGTGGCTCTCTCATTCTGGGACAACGTCATATGACGTCTTCTCACTCTCGCAATGCTTGCACACTTGGGAGGGTGAGTGGCTATCGGTGGTGCGCTCTCTGGGACGCGGTGCATCACTGATCCAAATAAAGAGACGATGAAGAGGCTCTTTATCCATGTGATCAGCTGTGTCCAATCACAGCAGATCACATGTAAACAAGGAAATGCTGGTTATCAGCTCTCCTCTTCTCACACTGACAGCAAGTTAGGAGAGGAGAGCCAATCAGCAGCATTTCCTCACAGGAGAGATCTGATTATCAGTGAAGCCCCAACAATGATCAGGAGTAATGCCAATCAGTGCCCATCAGTGATTTCTCATCAGTGCCACCCAGCAGGGCCCATCAGTGCCGCCCATCCGTGCCACCTATCAGTGCAGAATATCAGTACCCATCAGTGCTGCATATTAGTGCCTTCACATCAGTGCCAGCTCATCAGTGCCCTTCAGTGTTGTCTTATTAGTGCCTCCTCATCAGTGCCCATCAGTGAAGAAGAAAAATTACTTATTTGCAAAATTTTATATAAGAAACAAAGAAAAATTAGTGCACATAAGTGCAGCCTCCTCAGTGCCCATCAGTGCCTCCTCATTAGTGCACAACAATGCAGCCTCATCAGTGCCTCTCAGTGCAGCCTTATCAGTGCCCATCAGTGCAGCCTCATCAGTGACCATCAGTGCAGTCTCATCAGTACCCATCAGTGCCTCCTTATCAGTGCCTTTAAAGGGCATCCTCATCAGTGCCCATCAGTGCAGCTTCATCAGTGCCTATCAGTGCCTCCTCATCAGTGCCCATCAGTGCCTCCTCGTCAGTGCCTATCAGTGTCTCTTCATCAGTGCCCATCAGTGCAGCCTCATCAGTGCCCATCAGTGGCTCCTCATCAGTGCCCATCAGTGCTGCCTCATCAGTGCCCATCAGTGCAGCCTCATCAGTGCCCATCAGTGCAGCCTCATCAGTGCCCATCAGTGCAGCCTCATCAGTGCCCATCAGTGCAGCCATATCATTGCCCATCAGTGCAGCCTCATCAGTGCCCATAAGTGCAGCCTCATCAGCGCACATCAGTGAAGGAGAAAAATTACTTATTTGCAAACTTTTATAACATATTTTTTATCAAAATGTTAGGTCTTTTTTTGTTTGTTTAGCAAAAAATAAAAACCCCATTGGCGATTAAATACCACTAAAAGAAATCTCTATTTGTCTCAAAATAATTATGAAAATTTTGTTTGGGTATAGCGTTGCATGACCGCGCAATTGTCATTCAAAATGTGAGAGCGCTGAAAGCTGAAAATTGGCCTGGGCAGGAAGGGGGTGAAAGTGCTCAGTAGGCAAGTGATTAAAGGAGTTTAGAGACAAACCCCCCCCACAGCCGGCATTGTCCAGGAGCAACAGCATTAATAGATTTCAACGCCCAGAATAAGTTGGTGTTTATTAACACAGCGCAAGCACATCAAAAACACATGAAAAAAACGCCAATAACGCATCTTAGCACATGAGGTGCGCTAACAAGGGCTCTAATTTCTTTGCTCGTCTATAAACGCTCGTTCATTGGTTACGTAATTGTAATCTTTTGATCGGCATTGGGTGCAGTTCTCACCTTGCGTCCGCACGCAATCAATTCTTTTTTTCGCGTTGTATTTATTTGTCCCCCACCGCCTCTTCCCGTGATGTACGCATTGCGCTCCAGGTCTCTAAGCGCTATAAATTAGATTGTATTTGTTTACTGGGTAGGAGAACATTGTATCCTTCACTGTAATTAGCCGGCGATCAATACAGTGAATTATTCATCCGTATCAAGAAACGCATTTCCAAATATCCTAGTAGCCCCCCCCCCCCCAGACTGTTCCTCTTTTAAACAAGGGGGGTCACTTCACTAAACAAGAACGGTCATTCTGGAAAGAAAAATTTAAATTTACAATTTAATTTGCTTTATTTGCCCAGGTTTGAGTTCTGCTTTTCTTCTGTATTTTTGGGTGAAAATAATCCCCTAAAAATGGCCGCGCAGGTCAGACAACGAATACATTCCTGACATGTCACTGCAAACCTTTTATCATTAAAAAGTCACCATTCAGCGACTTTGTCTAGACTAGGATGAGGTCATCACTCTGCTGCAGGCAAGAGGAAGCATTTCTTCAGTCTCTCCTCCCCCAGTGATCAGATTATACATTGTAACTTTGCAGTCAGCCACAAGATGGGAGGCTGCCGCAAGGTCTGATCTGTGTCAGACATTTGTGAACACAGCTAAGAACTGCTACAGAATTGTGTCAACTCTTAGCTGACAGGAGCTCTGACAGGAATGTGGAATACAGTTAAAAGACTGTATAGATTTATTTACAAAAAGAAAATACACATATTAGCAACTTGTCTAGAGTGGATAAGTACAAGACAGAAGCAAATTTGGTTCCAGCTGTGATGACACTATAAGTAAGATCCCAGTGCTGGCCATGAACCCACTCAAAACACTAACTGGATCATGCCTCAGGTAAAGGGGTGACAATGCATTTTGAGGCAGCTTCCTCTTTCTCAAGCCTGCCCCGATCAGTAACTAAAGGGTTTATAAACTTCAAAGCAAGGGGAAGAAGCTCCGGACAGCACTGACATCAAAATTGGACAGCGCTACATTGCATAGCAGATTCTAGTGCGATGCTGTCAAATTTTGAGCGGGGCAGGCTTGAGAAAGAGGAAGCTGCCTCTTCCCCCTGCCTAGTAAAAATTTGATGTCAGAGCAGTCTGGAGTTGCTTCCCCTTGCCTTGTAGTTTACAAGTCCTTTGGTTACTGATCAGGGCAGTCTTGAGAAAGAGGAAACTTTATCGAACCACATTGCCACCTCTTCACCTGATGCACAGTCAAGCTAGGAGAGTACAAGGCAGCAGAGAACGCTGCACCAGGTCAGATTCTAGTGCAGTGCTGTCAAATTTGGATGTCAGTGTGTTTACTGATTTTGAGTTTATTACTATTTTAAGCGACAAAAGTTTCCGAAAAATATATGAAACACGTGAATGTTATAATGTAATTAGTGTTATTTTGCGTACACACGACCAGACTTTTCGATGGACTAGGTCCGACGGTCTTCCCGACGGACTTTCGGCGGATTTCCGACTGACTTTTCGAATGAACGGACTTGGCCACACACAATCACACAAAAGTCTGACGGATTTGAATGTGATGACGTACGACTGGACTAGAATAAGGAAGTTCATAGCCAGTAGCCAATAGCTGCCCTAGCGTCGGTTTTTGTTCATCGGACTAGCATACACACAAACGGATTTCTCGATAGGAACTGGGTCTGGCGGAGTTCCGGCTGAAAAATTTGTTCTATTTCTAAAGTCTGTCAGATTTTTGGACTGCAAAGGTCCGATGGAGCCCACACACGATCAAATTGTCCGACAGATTCGCTCCATGTGTACGTGGCATTAGTCTCTAAAGGTTACACGACAGAGGACAGAGAGAAGTAATTTTGCTGTGTAGGTACTTTATTCTGAGTTACTATGTCAGGACAATGGGTGGAGTTATGCAACCTAACTTTAGACTGAAGCCATATAAAGCATATATGCAAAAATGGGTGTTTCTAGGAAATGCTAACATAACATTATGAAACAGTATAAGAAAGGAAGAGGGTTGAATGGTAGTTGGGAAGAGAGGTGGGAAGAGAAGGAAGGAGCCCTACACTTTGGAGAATGTAACATCTGATATCTCTTCCTCCTTCTGAAGCCATCACCATACCATATGTTACCAGATGTCACTATGTAAGTCTTGTCTTTACTTATCTTTCTGAACAATAAACAACGTTTCTGGAAGTATTGTACGAACAAAGGATTCTTCAATTTCTAATATGAAACAAATTCCTAACATATTGATGGAGATGCGGCCTTGGATAAAGAAAGACACATTTCTCCTTCACACACCCTCTAGGAGAGAGGACACAGAAGACATAGTTACACAAAGACTTTGCTATTCATCCAGAAACGCCTCTGAGATATAAGAATATTAGATATTAATATTATTATTCTTCACGGTGCTATCCGGAGTTGCTTCTCTTACCTTGTAGTTAACAAGCCCTTTTGTTATTGATTGGTGCAGGCTTGAGAAAGAGGAAACTCCCTCTTCCCCATGCCTTGTAAAAATTTGATGTCAGAGCTGTCTGGAGTTGTTTCCCCTTGCCTTGTAGTTTATAAGTCCTTTGGTTACTGATCAGGGCAGGCTTGAGAAAGAGGAAACTATGGAAACACGTTGCTACCTCTTCACCTGATGCACAGTCAAGCTAGGAGAGTACAAGGCAGCAGAGAACGCTGCTCCAGGTCAGATTCTAGTGCAGTGCTGTCAAATTTTGATGTCAGTGTGTTTACTGATTTTGAGTTTATTACTATTTTAAGTGACAAATGTTTCCAAAAAATATATGAAACACATGAATGTTATAATGTAATTAGTGTTATTTCGCGTACACACGACCGGACTTTTCGATGGACTAGGTCCGACGGTCTTCCCGACAGACTTTCGGCGGAGTTCCGATGGATTTTTCGAATGAACGGACTTGGCCACACACAATCACACCAAAGTCCGACGAATTTGAATGCGATGACGTACGACCGGACTAAAATAAGGAAGTTCATAGCCAGTAGCCAATAGCTGCCCTAGCGTCGTTTTTTGTTCATCGGACTAGCATACACATGAACGGATTTCTCGATAGGAACTGGGTCTGGCGGAGTTCCGGCAGAAAAATTTGAAACGTTCTATTTCTAAAGTCTGTCAGATTTTTGGACTGCAAAGGTCCGATGGAGCCCACACACGATCAAATTGTCTGACGGATTCGCTCCATGTATACGCGGCATTAGTCTCTAAAGGTTACACGACAGAGGACAGAGAGAAGTAATTTTGCTGTGTAGGTACTTTTCTGAGTTACTATGTCAGGACAATGGGTGGAGTTATGCAACCTAACTTTAGACTGAAGCCATATAAAGCATATAAGCAAAAATGGGTGTTATTAGGAAATGCTGACATAACATTATGAAACAGTATAAGAATGGAAGAGGGTTGAATGGTAGTTGGGAAGAGAGGTGGGAAGAGAAGGAAGGAACCCTACACTTTGGAGAATGTAACATCTGTTATCTCTTCCTCCTTCTGAAGCCATGACCATACCATATGTTACCAGATGTCACTATGTAAGTCTTGTCTTTACTTATCTTTCTGAACAATAAACAACTTTTCTGGAAGTATTGTACGAACAAAGGATTCTTCAATTTCTAATATGAAACAAATTCCTAACATATTGATGGAGATGCGGCCTTGGATAAACACAGACACATTTCTCCTTCGCACACCCTCTAGGAGAGAGGACACAGAAGACATAGTTACACAAAGACTTTGCTATTCATCCAGAAACGCCTCTAAGCTACAAGAATATTAGATATTAATATTATTATTCTTCACAGTGCTATACGGAGTCGCTTCCCTTACCTTGTAGTTAACAAGCCCTTTTGTTACTGATTGGTGCAGGCTTGAGAAAGAGGAAACTCCCTCTTCCCCCTGCCTAGTAAAAATTTGATGTTAGAGCAGTCTGGAGTTGCTTCCCCTTGCAGTTTATAAGTCCTTTGGTTACTGATCAGGGCAGGCTTGAGAAAGAGGAAACTATGGAAACACGTTGCTACCTCTTCACCTGATGCACAGTCAAGCTAAGAGAGGACATTTCAGCAGGGAACGCTACTCCAGATCAGATTCTAGTGCAGTGCTGTCAAATTTTGATGACAGTGCTGTCCAGAGTCGCTTCCCCTTGTCGTGTAGTTTATAAGCTCTTTGCTTACTGATTGGGGCAGGCTTGAGAAAGAAGAAACCCACTGGAAATGCGTTGCGCCCCATCACTCGACGCATGGTCCAGCTAGGAGAGTACATGGCAGCAGAGAACGTGATTCAGGCTCAGATTTTACTGCAACACTGTCAAATTTTGATATCAGTGCTATCCGGAGTTGCTTCCCTTACCTTGTAGTTTATAAGCCCTTTGGTTACTGATCGGGGCAGGCTTGAGAAAAAGGAAACTCCTTCTTCCTCCTGCCTTGTAAAAATGTTGATGTCAGAGCTGTCTGGAGTTGCTTCCCCTTGCCTTGTAGTTTATAAGCTCTTTGCTTACTGATCCGGGCAGGCTTGAGAAAAAGGAAACTCTGTTTCTTCACCTGACGCTTGTACAGTCTTTAAATCAGATCCTGTACTCCTGTCAGTTTGGTTTTCTGTGTACTGGTAATGATTGGCCCGGATTAAAGGGAGGAGCTTGCAGGAACCCAATTCACAGCCCATTACAGATTACTATTACTGATGGACATAAGCCCCATTGTTTTTATAGCCTAATAGCATATTTACTAGTTTTTGGTTGTTTTGATTGCGGTTTATCATTCCTGAGTCTGCATCTCAGTCTAGGAAGGAGCTAGTGATCCTGGATGATGGCTGAACAAAGATGGCGCATCCCTTCTGGAGAGAAAAGCAGACAGAGGCCTTGTCAGGCGGGGTTCTGTGATCTCTGCGAGAGGTAACAAATACCTGGAAGTGATGCACATAGGAATTAATTTATATTAAAAAAAAATGTTGTGAATAAACCTTATAATGTGCATTTTTCTATGACCGTCAGCTCCATCTAGTGGCCATAATGCAGTATTTTCCTAAAATGCCTCAGTCAGGAAAACACAACATTATGGTCACTAGGTGGAGCTGAAGGGAAGCTGGAAATACACATATTAGACACATTACAGGATTATCCATGGCGACTGTGTAAATGCTGAGGCATTAATACAATGGTTATATAAATAAATATAAAAAATTTATATAAATAGACTTAAAATGAAGGTTATATTTGATGACAGGTCCACGTCCACTTTAAACTAATGATAGCCTTCTCCAGCCAGGAAATGAGGGGGGCTCTACCTGTCTTGCTGCAGCTTCTAATGCACATTGTGAGAAACTCACAGTGTGCAGCAAAATCATAGGAAGCCATTTCAGTCCAGGAGAGGTACAACTGTGCAAGACTGAAGGGAGGTCTGGAGATCAGATTTAAGCATTGTGTATAATGGGCAGAACCTCCATGGAGGGGGGGGGGGGTTATATTCTACATACAGCACATTCATAGGTGATGGTGGCGTTCGACGTTACATGTTATCTCCGACAGCTGAACCCCTTTTCTGTTCCGCAGCTCCTGCCAGAGAAAATTCATAAACAAATACCAATATTGAGAACCGTCAGGGCTACAGCTTCACCCAGACACAGAAACACATTGTGGGCGAGCGAACGTTGCTGTGAACCGACGTGCGGCGGTTGGCGAGACGGGGACGAGCTGTTTTTAGACGCAGATTGGTCGATGTTTGCATACACCACTCAAGCTGTTGATGTTTAACATTTCTCCCAAATGTTGAGCTGAGCGTATCAGCCGCCGTCGCTTCCCCGGGGTGCCGCAACACGCGATACTGAATGTTCCCGCACATCGATTCCACAGAGACGGGACATTTAATTCTGCTTCCTGAACTCTTATCCAACCAATCAGCTTGTTTATTTCCCCTGATGATGCCACCCATCAGACCTTTGAGAGTCTTAATGACAAGGCTTCGCAGCCCAAAAAACATGTCTTAAATAAAAAAAAATAGATCCAATTGTGAGAGAGGGAGGGGGGAAGAGGCAGGCCAATAGGAGATTTAGTTTAGGGGGAAGATCTGCTTTAAGTTACGGTGTATGTGCAATAACTCCAATAATGGTGACACTGTGATTCCGGGACTGTGATCCTGGGACAGAGGTGGCCACACTGTGATCCTTGGAAAAAGCCTGTGACACCGTTATCCCCGGACAGAGCCCATGACACCGTGATCCTGGGACAGAGTCCATGACACTGTGATCTAAGGACAGAACCCGTGACACTGTTATCCCAGAACAGAGCCCATGACACTGTAATCTAAGGACAGAGCCAGTGACACTGTGTTCCCGGGACAGAGCCTGACATACCATGATCTGGGGACAGAGCCTGACATACCATGATCTGGGGACAGAGCCTGACATACCATGATCTGGGGACAGAGCCCATGACACGTGATCCCGGGACAGAGCCAGTGACACCGTTATCCCCGGACAGAACCCGTGACACTGTGATCCCAGGACAGAGCCCGTGACACAGTGATCCACCCGTGGCACTGTGATCTGGAGACAGAGCCTGTGATACTGTGATCCCGGGACAGAGCCTGTGACACCGTGATCCCAGGACAGAGCCCGTGACACAGTGATCCCGGGACAGAGCCCGTGACACAGTGATCCCGGAACAGAGCCAGTGACACTGTGATCCCGGGACAGAGCCCGTGACAACGTGATCCCAGGACAGAGCCAGTGACACTGTGATCCCAGGACAGAGCCCGTGACACCGATCTGGGGACAGAGCCCGTGACACTGATCTGGGGACAGAGCCCATGACACTGTGATACCAAGACAGAGCCTGTGATACCGTGACCTGGGGACAGAGCACTTGACACTGTTTCCAAGACAGAGCCCGTGACACTGATTTGGGGACAGAGCCTGTGACACTGTGATCTGGGGACAGAGCCCGTGACAACGTGATCCCGAGACAGAGCCCGTGACACCGTGATCCCGGGACAGAGCCCATGACACCGTGATCCCGGGACAGGGCCCATGACACCGTGATCCCTGGACAGAGCCTGTGACACCGTGATCCCGGAACTGATACCGTGATCTGGGGACAGAGCCAGTGACACCATAATCCCGGGACAGAGCCCATAACACTGTGATCCCAGGACAGAGCCCTTGACATTCTGATCCCAGGACAGAGCCCGTGACACTGTGATCCCAGGACAGAGCCTGTGACACAGTGATCCCGGGACAGAGCCCCTGATAGTGTGATCCCAGGACAAGTTTTTTTTTAGGACTAAGGTCTCCAATGAGGGACTGTCCCCGGAAATCCGGGACAGTTACCATCTATGACTTGTGACAATGGTGTCACTGTCAGGAAGCCGGTTCAGACAATGGTGTGCAGCTAATGCTGGAGGGGCTTGCTTATAGACAGAAAGTGGATGAAAGAGGCTACAGGGGATCTAGCAGCACTGAGATGGGAAATAAAGGGTGAAAACAGGATTTTCTTTAAAAAAATAAAATAAAATAATGGTAATCCTTTATGATCACAGAGCAAACTAAATGCCACCCATTCATCCCAGAACACAGCCGGTGTTATATTGAGCCGATGATAAGGAGATCCACAGCTGGCTGTCTCACGGTTCATCGATGCCTCCATATTGTCATGTCTGGGTGCCGCGTGTCAGTAACAATCACGGTGCGGTAACAGCGGCGTGGAAGCTTCGATCACATCAGGAGTCAGTGATCAGGAAAATGGCAGCAGAAGGTGACAGACATCTGGCTGGCTGCAGAGTTTACAGCGACCGAACGGCGGGAGGCAGATGGAGCGCGGCGTATTTGGCTGGCACAGACCAGGCCTCATCTGCGCACAGTGGCGGCGGTGCTTGGCAGGTCGATCGTGTTATGTGGATTGCAGGCTCTGGATTCAAACCTTCCGGCTTTATAGAATGGGAAGAGGAGCGCATTGTAAAAAAACAGGGTATTAAGAACTGGGGTATGTAAACTTTTGATCAGGGTCATTTGGGTAGTTTCTTTTGCCATTATGATTCAAAAAGAGTAAACACAGTTGATTGATAATAAATGGCTTAAGCCAAAACACTAACCAGGGAAAGAAAAGTTTTTGTCTTATCATTCATATTCTCTGAAAAATGGCCAAGAAATCATAAATTCTGCCAGGGTATGTAAACTTATGAGCACAACTGTACATTGAACGATAATCTGCCGATCACTATCACGCACACAGGCCGAACATCCACTGCGACAATCCGTCACCGCTAATGAACGGACGCCTTAAAGGTCCCCTCTGTGTAAATGACCTGAAAAATGGTATTTGTTACGCCGCTCTGGATGAGTCCCATTTGTTTAATTAATGAATCCGGACGTTAATTGTATCGATCGGCAGCCGCATAATTACCCGCTTCAGCAATTATTAGCGGCTCCATCCATAAAGGGGGCGATTTATTTTTATTTTTTTTGTCGCTGGAAATCGATGAGTCAGCCGAGTGGGCAGCGAGGGGGGGGTCCTCACACAGATCCCTGCTACTCTTATCATTGTAAATGATCAATAGTATTGATGAATGCAGCACCGCGCCGCCTCCACCCACCGGACTACCGAAGATTGCATCTTCACCGAAAGATCCGTGTTTACAATTATAGAATATGAAAAAGATGCAAAAACTTTCTGTGGGATCTCAACTTCCCTTCAGTCTTGCACAGTAGTAGCGGCTCCTCTCCTGAACTGAAATGGCTTCCTCTGATTTCACTGCACACTGTGAGCTTTTCTCAATGTGCATCAGAAGCTGCAGCAAGTCAGATAGGGCCCCGCCTCATTTCCTGGCTGGAGGAAATTTACTAGAAATGGCGGCGATCTGCAATTTTTATCAGGACTGCGACATTATGGCGGACACGTTGGACACATTTTTGGGACCATTGTCATTTATACAGCGATCAGTGCTATAAAAGTGCACTGATTACTGTAAAATGTCACTGGCAGGGAAAGGGTTAACACTAGGGGGCGATCAAGGGGTTAATTGTGTTCCCTCATGTGTGTTCTAACTGAAAGGGGGAGGGGACTGACTAGGGGAGATGACAGGTGGCTGTTCATACTTTGTAAGAACAGACGATCTGTCTCTTCTCCCCTCAGAGAACCGGAAACTATGTGCTTACACACACAGATTACGGTTCTCGCTCTGTCACAAGCGTTCGCGGGAGCCTGGCGGGGCGAGCAGCAGGCGCGCCCCTAGTGGCCACAGGGCGAAGCGATGTAACATGACGGTGCTTCGCCCACCCGTGCCATTCTGCCGCAGTAAGACTGCGGCGGCTGGTCGGGAAGTGGTTAAGTATATGCACCTTGAAAACCCCACAAGTATTCCTATAGCTATATAAACTAGGGACGTGGTGCTAATTTTAGTGGCTTGTCCGTGGAAAGAATTTATCCTGCATGTGTTATTATCTCACAGATCTATCTAATCAGACGCTTCCCGAAAATCGATTTTTTTAAACTGCCCGACTTGTGATAAAAGAAGTGCGGTGTGACGCAGCGGAGTCATAGTGCGCCCCCTGGAGCAATATGGCTCACCCCGAGTCGGGGGCAAAGGCCGCGCTTGGCCGGCATGTCCGTATAATAGCGGATCAGGAGATAAATCTATAATGCCAGATCACTGAAATATGAATGAAGGAATGAAAGTGATTTCATAATGACTGCCTGGGCCGGGAGAAGACCGCTCCTCACTATTCCGAACACGCAGGATCGCCGGGGGGGGGGGGGGGGGTGGGGTAACGGGGTGAGAATGTGAGCCGAGAGGGAAAAGTTACAATAGTTCAGGAGGGCAATCTACAAAGCAAAAGGAGAAGAGAGGACAATGAAGGATATTACATTTAGTGTACGGAAACAATGTAACGTTTTATTTGGAAGCACAGAATTCAGCACAGGTTTTTTTTTTTGAGGGGCTAAAAATTCTGAGGATTATAAACAGGTTGTGGCAGTGTCGGGATAAGGCCATCCAGTGCCAAGGAAATATATTGGAAATGCGACGCCCCCCTGCGACCCAATCATCTTCTGTAATTGGTATCCCCCCAACTCCAACTGCCATAGTGAATGTTTCTGCGCCGGTCTGATGAGCCCAACTCCCTCCTGCACACTTGCCAGGACAGCCCCACTAATGAGCACACACACGGTCGGCCACTCCGACCACAAAATCCGTCAGATTTTTTCCGACGGATTTTGTCCGAAACTTGTGTTGCACACACACGGTCGGACAAAGTTCTTGGAAAATCCGATCTTTCCGAACGAGGTGACGTACAACACGTACCACGGGACTACGTAGAGGCCAGTAGCCAATAGTTTTTGTCTCCAAATTTCTTCCGAGCATGCGTGGCACTTTGTGCGTCCGAATTCTCTACACACGATCGGAAAAAGTCTGATCGGATTTTGTTGTCGGAAAATTTTAGATCCAGCTCTCAAATTTTTTCTGCCGGAAATTCCGACGGAAAAAGCCCGCTAGAGCCCACGCGCGATCGGATTTTCCAACAACATAATCCGATCGGACTTTTTCCATCGGAATATCTGACCGTGTTTACGGGGCATAAGGGTTCCCTCACACTGGGCATGGTTGAACATGGCCATTTATTTTTTTCGTTGCCGAAAAAAAATATTTTTTTTTCGTTTCGTTTTTTTCGTTTCCGTTGATTCGTAACTATTTGTACATTCGTAAGTCGTTGGTGTTCGGATTCGTAACGATTCGTACATTCGTAAGTCGTCGGTGTTCGTATTCGTAACGATTCGTACATTCGTAAGTGTTATTTTTTCGTTGATTCGTTTTTTCGTTAGTTTAATTTTCGGACGCATTCGTATTTATTTGTACATTCATAACATACGTAGATTCGTAATCGGAGCATAATTCATAATTTTATGTAATGTTTATGCTGTTATTACATTTTAATAATTTACGAATCGAAAAAAAAAAGTTACAAATCGAAAAAAAAAGTTACGAATCGAAAAAAAAGTTCCGAATGTACGAATTTTTTTGTGCAATAGAGACACGGAAAATTACAAATCGAAAAAAAAAAAAAGTTACGAATCGAAAAAAAAAGTTACGAATGTACGAATTTTTTTGTTCAATCCATTTGAAGCACGTTTAGCAGCACCATTGTAAGAGACACGGAAAATTACCAATTCAACACAAAAAAAAAAGTTACAAATGTACGAATTTTTTCGTTCGTTTTCATTTTTCGGATTTTCTTCATTAGTACATTCGTTGTTTCTAATTAGTTTTTTCGGATTTTCGTTGTTTTTCGGATTCGTTCGATTCGAACGATTCGTTACGATTCGTTATTCGGATTCATACGATTCGAATGATTCGTTCAATAACGAAAAAAAACGAAAAAAAACTAAACGAATTGCACATGTCTAGCCATTTTCAATTCTGATCTGCACCCACATTGGTCTATAAGTAAAGGCCCGCACACACGATACGAAAATCGGAAGAAAAATGTTGTCTGATGAACGATTTGTCGATTTTCTGATCGTTAGTACAGTGCTTTCGACAGCCGATTCTCGCTTTTTGTCAGACAAAAGCTGGCAGGCTCTAAAAGTTTTGTTGTACGTGAACTCAACGTCCGATTTTTGTTTAATTTGTACCGTTTTCGTACAAAAAAATCAAGCAAGACTACTCGTGTTCAGAAACGAACACATCAACACATGACGTCACTTCTGAAGTTGTATTCTGTCGTACGAGAATTTTCGTATGGTGAGTAACCCCTTCACTTGAGACAGCATGCAACAAAAAAACGGATGAACTGTCGTCTGAAAATCTGATCCTGTCAACGAGGCTTAAGTGTCCTCTGGCACAGTGGCTTGAACGCACACTGAAGTGAACCGTAACCGGGACCTTCACCTCCAAGTTGTCCCAGGAACGCTACTCTTAACTGTTCTTCAGCATGGTTCAGAGCATTCATGCTACACAAACGAACCGGACCAGGGTGAACGAATTCTGCTGGGGCACAACATAAACAGACAGTGTGAGTGCACCCTAAAATAAGCCCCCTTCCCGATACCAGGAGTGCAACACTTAAAGGATTCCCCTTCCCCAAACCAAGAGTGCAAAACTTAGAAGCCCCCCCCCCCCCCCCAAAAATGTAAGAGTGGGTCATTCAGAAGGGCCTCCAACGCTAAGGTTTGATAACTGGCATGATCACCGCTGTCATTTGTAAACACAGAAGCCGTCAGAGGAAGTCTTCCATTACTTGCTTCCTCTATGGATCTGGCTGATGACATCTACTGCAGAGTGGCAGAGGTGACCAGCACGGTTTGGAGCATTCATACTACACAAGCAAACGGGACCAAGCCGAGTGAATTGTCATGGGGTACAGTTAGAACTGCCAGTGTGAGTGCACCCTGAGGTAAGCCCCGTTCCTGATGCAATGAGTGAACCACTCAAAAGGTTCCTTTTCCCTACACCAAGAGTGCACCACCCGATAGGGACCCCACTGCTAGGGTTTGACAGCTCACTCGATCATCGCTGTCATTTGTAAACATAGAAGCAGAGGAAGTCTTCCAATAATTGCTTCCTCAATGGATCTGACAGAGGACATCTGTTGCGGAGTGAGGCAGAGGTGACCAGCACGGTTTTGAGCATTCATACTACACAAGCAAACTGGACCAAGCTAAGTGAATTGTTCCTGGGCACAGTTAAGTGAACAACAAGATCAGTCCCACCCCCTCCCCAGAAGCCAAGAGCACACCACTGAAAGGGTTCATCTTCCCTACACTAGGATTGCACCACTCAGAACCACGATAGCAAGAGCGAGTCAATCAGAAGGGCCCCCAAATCCAGGGTTCGACAGCTCACTCGACTGTCACTGTTGTTTGTAAATACAGATGCCATCAGGGGAAGTCTTCCAATACTCACTTCCTCTATGGATCTGACAGAGGACATCTATTGCAGAGTGCGGCAGAGGTGGCCAGCATGGTACGGAGCATTCATACTGCACCAACGAACCGGACCACGCTGGGCAAATTGTGCCTGGGCACAGTTAAAGCAGCCAGTGTGAGTGCACCCTGAGTTAAAGCCCCCCTGATGCTAAGAGAGCACCACTCAAAGGGTTCCTCTTCCCCACACCAAGAGTGCACCACTCAGAAGCCTTCCACCCAAACAGCAAGAGCGAGTGATTCAGAAGGGCCCCAGGGGCCAGGGTTTGACAGCTCACCACTATTGTTTGTAAATACAGAATCCGTTAAAGGAAGACTTCCACTACTAGCTTCCTCTATGGATCTGACAGATGACATCTATTTCAGAGTCATCTGTCAGATCCATAGAAGAAGTGAGTAGTGGAAGATTTCCTCTGACAGCTTATGTGTTTACAACAACACTGGTGATCAAATGAGCTGTCAAACCCTGGCATTGGGGACCCTTCCGATTGACTCGCTCTTGCTGTTGGGGAGGCAGAGGTGGCCAATGGTGGAAGACTTCCTCTGCCAGCTTCTGTGCTTATAAATGACAGCAGTGATGGGGTGAACTGTCTAAACCAGTGCGGATCCTGTATTGATGGAAGTCTGCTATGGTGGTAGTTCACCAGTGGATGTATGGGATGTGGAGAAAACAGCTTGCCATGCAGTGCCCCCCCAGCTCCCAGACGAAAACTCTGCACCTGGGGCACCTACCCCTTCTGCCCTCCACTTTGTCCCAGTCCTGGCTAATGCAGCTTTTATTGCAGAACATGCAAGTTTGTCTTCATAGCTTTAAGACCCATGTGGAGGGGCTTTGGGCTCGTGTTGATGGGGTCAGTTTAAGATGCCTCTGAGATAGTTTAGAAGTCACTGTAAGATGCGTCCAACCTGCGGCTGACCTCCTTCTGACCCGCATTCAGCGTGCCGAAATGCATCACACCAACGAATGTAACGATAGTGTCAACTGGTTGTTAGATTTCACTAGACAGTTATTGAAAACCTTTCCCACCCAGCCCCGGCATTCCTTTAACTGGACCATTATGCTTGGGGGGGTGGGAAGGGTTGCCTGATCATTTGACCACTGCGATTGGCTGTCACATGATCGGGGGCTGGTCCAGCGCAGTGAGCGTGCTCGCAGCACGGAAACTTTGGACGCCCATTGACGCACATGTGAGGAGCGCGGGTGTTGAAGCCATTAAGTAGGCAGCAAGAGGCGAAAATAAAGAAGACAATCACCTTTTTGAAAAGCAAAAAAGGATTTAAAAAAATTTGAGCCTATAAAATAAATTTTCTGCCTAAGCTACAAAAAAAATGTATTTCTGTTACAAAAGGACGTTCATAGTATCGATTTCCACCAACCCGAAAATCCTGGAAGCCGTCAGCCGGTGCCCGCGCCTTCCCGGGTGCTCAGTATGCGGCGGTCGTGCCGCGTCTTTTGTGCTGCAAAATCTGAAGTGACAACACCTTAAATCATCCCAGGAATCCTTCTCTGGAAAGTTGTTTTCTCGTCCCCCAAGGTCACGGAGAACTGGAGGTTTTTATTGAAAAACAAAACCTTAAATAAAGTCATTTCTTTGTCTCGCTGGCTGAAGAGATAATGGCTGAGCGACGCCATCCCCACCGCGCGTCTGTTTGCTGCGCACGGGATTCTGAAAATTGACGTTGATGAAAAATACGGCTTTATTTTCTATAAGATGGTGAAACGTTTTACCCACGTCATCAACTCCACCCTGACGAAAAATTTAAAGAAAACGGAAACAACATAAAAACATTCACCAAACGCAATCGTCTAAATATTTTATTAGCGCTCTTCAGAAACAAAGCGCGGCCTTCACTGGATACGTGGCACCACAAGTTCAGTATATTTTGGTTCCTTGCTGAATTATAATTGCAATCGCAGGGACAATTATTACTGAAATCTGCAAACTGGAATTACATCGACCATTGAGGAAACCATTGACAATGTTTAACCGCTTCAGCCCCGGAAGATTTTACCTTCCTTACCAGAGTACTTTTTGCGATTCAGCACTGCGTCGATTTAACTGACAATTGCGCGGTCGTCGTGCAACGTTACATCAGAACAAAATTGACGCCCTTTTTTCACCACAAATAGAGCTTTCTTTTGGTGGTATTTGATCACCTCTGCGGTTTTTATTTTTTGCGCTATAAACAAAGAAACGAGCAACAATTTTGAAAAAAAAGCAATATTTTTTACTTTTTGCTATAATAAATATCCCCCAAAAATATATAAAACTAATTTTTCCCTCAGTTTAGGCCGATACGTATTCTTCTACATATTTTTGTTAAAAAAACAATCACAATAAGTGTATATTGATTGGTTTGCGCAAAAGTTATAGCGTGTATAGTAAAGTTAGTAAGTTAGTAAGTAAAGTTAGTGTATAGTTAAAGTTATAGCGTGTACAAAATAGGGGATAGATTTATGGCATTTTTATTATTATTTTTTTTTTATTAGTAATAGCGGCGATCTGCGATTTTTATCATGGCTGCGACATTATAGCGGACACATACATTAAATACAATAATGGTCGCTACACAAAATATTGACTCTTTGGGCCCAATTTGGACATTTTCACTTAGGGGTGTACTCACTTTTGTTGCCAGCGGTTTAGACATTAATGGCTGTGTGTTAAGTTATTTTGAGGGGACACTATTTTGGGACCATTGTCATTTATACAGCGATCAGTGCTATAAAAATGAACTGATTACTGTGTAAATGACACTGGCAGGGAAGGGGTAGACACTAGGGGGCGATCAAGGGGTTAAGTGTGTCCTAGGGAGTGATTCTAACTGTGTGGGGGGGGGGCCACAACTCACATGACAGCGATCACTGCTCCTGATGACAGGGATCGTGATCTCTGTCATGTCACTAGGCAGAACGGGGAAATGCCTTGTTTACATCTCCCCGTTCTTGGCTCCGATCGCAGGACACCAGCGGACATCGAGTCCGCGGGACCCACGGGCACGGTCACGCTGTACGCGGCAGGCGTGCGCGCGCGCCCCGCCAACTAAAAGGGACGTACAGGCCCGCCCATTTGCCCACCACTGCCATTGTGCCGACGTATATCGGCGTGCAGCCATCGGAAAGGTGGAGGAGCGCAAGGTCTCTAACATCCACCAGCTCCGTGATGTCGTCATGGAGGAGGGGAAGAGGACTCCAGTGACAACCTGTGAAGCTCTGGTGACCTCCATGCCCAAGAGGGTTAAGGCAGTGCTGGAAAATAATGGTGGCCACACAAAATGTTGACTCTTTGGGCCCAATTTGGACATTTTCTCTTAGGGGTGTACTCACTTTTGTTGCCAGCGGTTTAGACATTAATGGCTGTGTGTTGAGTTATTTTGAGGGGACAGCAAATTTACACTGTTATACAAGCTGTACACTCACTACTTTACATTGTAGACAAGTGTAATTTCTTCAGTGATGTCACATGAAAAGATAGAAGAAAAGATTTACAGGAATGTGAGGGGTGTACTTACTTTTGTGAGATACTGTGTATATATATATATTTCTGGTTTGTTACGGCTCTTCCACGCTCTAGGTTCCCTATGGACGCTGTCGACCCAGTTATCGCGCTGGAGGCAATCTTAGAGCTCCAGGAGTGATTCCCTTCACTCTTCATCATGGATGTCTTCATCCACCAGAACACCATGACAGCGAGACATGTGAAAGAGTGACAGCCCATAATGAGCTGCCCACAGACAGAACCATTGGTGGCCATGGGGAACGGTATATAGAGGCAGACAATGACAACAGAATAACCTCAGCCCTGGGAATTCCTCGGGGATGGGAAAATGCCATTACTAAATTTGCTTTATTTGGACCTAAATATAGAAGTAGGTCAACTCCTCTGTTAGTAAAGATGAAGTATAGGGCTAAATCAAAGATTAAGTGTTGCCTTGAACGGAGACAGCCAAGCTGTTGCCACCAGTGGCATCCTTGATCTCAAGAGTAGAACTGAAGAGAAATTGTCCCTCGAAGGCCATGTGGACGAGACGCTTCTTTAATGCGGGTTCCACAGTCCAGCAAAGTGCCCTATGCTTCTGTATTAACATAAGACCCATGTGGGAGGTAAGCTGAGGAGTCTCCAGAAAACCATCACAACTGAAGATTAAGCTCTAGGGCAGTGATTTCCAAACTGATGCAGATATGACCGAGGGCAGATATGACCCACTGACACCAAGTAAGGGGCACAATTCCTCCCAACAACACCAGGGAAGGGGCACAATTCTTCCCAATGACACCAACAATGAGGCACCTTTTCTCTCAATGACACCAATGAAGGGGCACCTTTCCTCCCAATGACACCAGTGAAGCAGCTCAATTCCTCCCAATGACACCAATAAAGGGGCACAATTCCTCCCAATGACACCAAGGAAGGGGCACAATTCCTCCCAATGACGCCAAGGAAGGGACACCTTTCCTCCCAATGACGCCAATGAAGTAGCACAATTCCTCCCAATGACACCAAGGAAGGGGCACAATTCCTCCCAATGACACCAAGGAAGGGACACCTTTCCTCTCAATGACACCAATGATGGGGAACCTTTCCTCCCAATGACACCAATGAAGTAGCACAATTCCTCCCAATGACACCAATAAAGAGGTACAATTCCTTCCAATGACACCGACAATGGGGCACCTTTCCTCTCAATTACACCAATGATGCGGCACCTTTCCTCTCAATGACACCAATAATGGGGCACCTTTCCTCTTAGGCCCCTTCCACACTGGGGCGGGAGCCGCGGCGACGGTAAAGCAGCGCTATATTTAGCGCTGCTTTACCGTCGTTTTAGCCGTGGTATTCGGCCGCTCGCGGGGGAGTTTTACCCCCCGCGACAAAATCCCCCGCAAAGCGCCGCCGTAGCGGTATTGGCGGTATTGCCGCGGTATGACCGCGGTGTCCCATTGAAATCAATGGGTAGGAGCCGTATAGGAGCGGTGAATACACGGCTCCTATCCCGCTCCAAAGATGCTGCTAGCAGGACTTTTTTTACCGTCCTGCTAGCGCACCGCTCCAGTGTGAAAGCGCGGCGGCTTTCACACTGGAGTGAATGGGGCCGGTTTTTTCAGGCGGTGTACAAGCGCTATTTTTAGCGATGTACCGCCTGAAAACCGCCCCAGTGTGAAAGGGGCCTAAATGACACCTATGAAGCCGCACAATTGCTCACAATGACACCAATGAACAAATTCTCCAAGTGACATTAACAATAGAGAAAAATTCCTCTCAATGAGCGAAATAATGGGGCAGCATTCTTTCCAATGACGCCAATGTTGGGAAACCTTTGCTCCTAATTGCACCAATAATGAGGCACTATTCCTGGGGGCATTGTTTACTCCTGCTGGCCACATCCTGCCCCCCCTAAATTCGGTGGGAGAGCCAACTGGCCCTTTGTTTAGAAACTTTGGAGACCCCTGCTCTAGGGTAAGGGTATGGCATAAATAAAGAGAATACCTGGACATTTTATTCCAACAGAATTAGGTGCCCAGGATGGAAATTGCCCGGCCATGTGAAGCAGATGCTTCTTAAATGTGGGCTTCACAGTCCAGCACTTTAAATAAAGTAGCCTATATGCCATGTGTGCCATGTGTACCAGCAAACCACCACAACTTAAGTTTAAAGCTTTAGGATAAGGGTCTGGTATAGATGAAAGAAACCCCTTGCAACAGAAGTAAGCAGCAGAGAAGTAAGTGGCTGCCCATGTGGACAAGCTGCTTCTTAGATGGAGGTTCCGCAGTCCAGCATGATACCCATACGGGGGATAAGTTAGGGAACCTCCAACAAACCATCACAACTGAAGTTTAGAGCTCTAGGATAGAGGTCTGATATAGATGAAGGAATCACCAGCCATTTTTTTCCAACATGTGTAAGCAGCCGGCAAATAAGTGGCTGGCCATGTGGACCAGACGCTTCTTAGATGGAAGTTCCACAGTCCAGCATGACACCCATGTGGGGGATAAGTCATGGCACCTCCAGCAAACCATCACAACTGAAGTTTAAAGCTCTAGGATAGGGGTTTGGTATAGATGAAGGGCATCACCGGACATTTGGTTTTCCAACAAAATTAAGCAATAGAGAAGTAAGTGACCGGCAATGTGGACCCAACGTTTCTTAGATGTTGGTTAGACAGTCCAAGTGCCCTATGCTTGTGTACTAACAGGAGACCCATGTGGGAGGTAAGCCAAGGAGCCTCCAGCAAAGGGTCACAACTGTTTAAAGCAACAGCCATTTGCTCCAGGTTTTCTTTATTTCTATGGTCATCTTGAAGGCTTCTGGCCAAATCACATATCTAATCACATATCTAGTTAAAGGGTAAATTAACCTTTTAAAAAAATTTAATAAAAATTGGAAAATCACCCCCACCCTCTCTGGTTCATGTTGCACTTACCTGGTCCTATACCACTCTGTTGCCAGCCCCCTGCCGGTCGGTATCATGGCCCGCAGACTCAAAATATTTAAAAATGTAGCCCAACTATGTAGAATCATAGTTCTGAAAATGGCAAGTTGTGAATGGTCAACACGATCACGTGACCATGCTAGCCAGTGAGAATCTATGTTGAGCCTTCTCTTTCTTCTGGGACCTGGTCCCTGAGGAAAAAAAAAGAAAAAAAGATTCTTCTTGGTCATCGAGGTCAGTCACATGGCCGCATTGACTAATTACCACTTGCCATTGCGTGAATTATGATGCTACATAGTTGCTGAGGCTACGCAGTGAATATTCTAAGTGCCACTCATGCGTGCCGTCTCCTAAGCCCTGCCCCTGCTCCCTCCTCATTAGCTGTGACTGACAGCTGCAAGAGCCAATGGCTTCCACCGCTGTGTCTGGGCCAATGAGGAGGAAGAGAGCTGAGAGAACCACTGCTCTTGTGTACATTGCTGGATCGGGATTGGAGTCAGATATGTATCGAAGGGGTGGCTTGGGGGGGAAGCTACATGCAGAAAGTTTGATTATCTATGGCAGGGGTCTCCAAACTTTCAAAGCAAATGGCCACTTTACTGTCCTTCAGACTTTAGGGGGGCAGGACTGTGCCTAGTGGGAGAAAACAATGCCCCACCTTTGGTTTTAGGGGAAGCAATAGTTGGTGCCGGCCCCCCCCCCCTGGAATCAGGGATTGGATCAGGAATTTGTTCCTCACTCGGTCTTTATCCTAGCGCTGGCGGCCGGCCATGTCCTCACCCAGAATGAAAACGGGTCTTGCCAGCTGCTAGCCATAATGGACATCCTACTGGCATGCAAGGTACCGTACTTAGCATTACACACACCACTGGGACATAGGGGCACTTGAGGGACTGCAGACAGGGCTAGGGGGTCCCTCTCTCTCTGACCCCCATCACCCCTCTCTTTCACCCCCTCTCTCTCTCTGACCCCTCTGTCTTTTTCACCCCCCTCTTTCTGTCAACCCACCCCTCTGTCTCTCTCTGTCATCCTCTCTCTCTGTCTCCCTGTCACCCTCTCTCTCTCTCTGTCACTCACCTGTCTCTCTCTGTCACCCCCCACATGTATGCAGTCTCTTGTGCCATGTCCGCAGTCTCTTGAGCCGTGTATTCAGTTTCTGACAGTCTCTTGGGCCATAGTCTCTGGTCATCTCTTGTGCCATGTCCGCAGTCTCTTACAGTCTCTTGAGCCATGTCTGCAGTCTCTGACCATCTCCTATTCTACGTCTGCAGTCTCTGACCGTGATAATAAAATTGTCGAAAAGGGTCAGAGCATGGGTGACCTTAAAATGATGCACCCCCTGAAAAAAGTTCTGCGGATGCCCATGGGTGTCAGTGGGTGTAATACTACCTCATTGTTGATTTCAGTGGGAGTAAGACTGTCCCATCATTGGTGTCAGTGGAAGGAATTATGTTCCATTGTTGGTGTCAGTGGCTTGAACAATGCCTTAAGGGCCGGATAACGGCAATTAAAGGGTCGCATTCTGCCCCGGGCCACAGATCGGAGACCACTGATCTACTGCCCTGTGGACAACTACTGCAGGAAACAGTGTGCTAAACATGATATTGGCATATGTTGGTTCACAGTTACATTTTATTTCACCGACTTTAAGACAGAAACAAAAAAGTAGTAATTGTGGGATATGAAAAAGCCTAGACACTCCAGCAAGTCAGAATTTAGTAACAACCATACATCTACAATACAAGGCATGTGCAGAGCCACTCGTTCTGAATGGTACACCAACGCACACATACATTTCCGTACATTGAGGCACGTGAGCCCATTTAAAATGAACGAGTTGCCTAACACAAATGCATTAATCACACGCAAAAGTGTGAAGAGGCCCTTCCAAAGTCATCCATTAATGTTCTTAAAAGCTTTATTTTTTTTTAGCTGCAAGCCATTAAACCTCCACATCACCAACCTACGGAAGAGACCAGCGTGAGATTTTTTGACGGCAGTTGGGTTGTTCTGGATAAAACATTGATTGATAACGAGGACTCGGATCTATGGAGGGCTATCAGTTCTTCTACTGCAGAATTACCATAGTTAAAAAAAATGAACTGTCCCCCCCACCAGAAGCAATTCACCTATCCCAGTTAAAAAAAAAAAAAAAATGACTTCCCAATTTGTCCCCGTTCAAATATCTCCTTCCAAAGCAAAAATGCTCCCGGCAAACATCTACCTATTCGTCCATGGAAAAAACTCATACCAGACCTGAGATACGGAGCAGGTCATGGCTCCTAAGAGAAGTCCTAAGTTCTCCTAGGTGTCACCTTTGCTGTGTTCTGAGCCAAGGGTGATCCCAAAGCAAAAATGCTCCCCCTAACAACATTGGAAGAAGGGGCTTTGGGGGGCCCCAATGTACCCCCCCCCCCCATGTTGATGGCATGTGGCCTGCAGTGTTGGTCATCTTACTTTAAAAAAGTAATTAGTTAAGTTACAAATTACTTCTCCCAAAAAGTAATTGCGTTAGTAACTCAGTTACTACATTGGAAAAGTAATTAGTTACGCAGCAAAGTAACTGACTTTTTTTTTAAAATATTCTATACGTGTAACTAAGTCTAGTATTACTGTAACCAAGGGGCAGATCTGTTATAGCGTGTAAGCAAGTGGGGGTCTATTATTATTATAGCGTGTAAGCAAGGGGCGGGTCTATTATTATTATAGCGTGTAAGGGGCGGATGGCTACAGAAGAGGGCGAATGTTAAATTAATGGGCAGAGCTCGATATATAACAATAATAATAAATGCGCCCCTTGGTTACAGTAATACTAGACCCGCCCCTTACTTACACGATAGATGCCCCTTGCAGAGTAGCACGAGCATCAGGAGCGTGCGGCATCGCCTCGTACAATTACATGTTAACTGCGCCTGCGCGGTGTAGAGTTCACTCAGAGCTGTTTAGGTTCGGCAATTTTCGGAAGCTCCGTAGTCCTTCGTACTGCGCAAGCGCTGCGCCTGCGCAGTACAGGGGGTCCTTATCCGGCGGGGGAACTTTTCGGCAGGACACCGGAATTACACTACTGCCATCTAGTGGCGGTAGATGTAATTGGGGTAACTAAGCCAAAGTAATGGGAACTGAGTTACCATGAGGGGAAAAGTAATCAGTTAGATTACTCGTTACCCTCTAAAGTAAATGCGTTATGTAACTCCGTTTATTTTAACTCAGTTACTTACATCACTGGTGGCCTGGTATAGTTCAGGAGGGAGTGATCCGCTCGCTCGTCCTCTCCCTTTCCCGCTCGGCTCCGGCACCCCCGCCTCAGGCCAAACACGGTACTGCATACTGCTTTGGCCTGAATCGTGCTAGTTTTGCGAGACAACAACTGAGTTACGATTTTTAAAAATGCAGTGCTCGTATTGCGAAACGCTCGTTAACCGCGTTACTCGCAATCCGAGGTTCCACTGTATTTCATGTCTGAGGTTTACAACCGCTTTAAATAGAATTGCACATTTTAATTAATAGATAATGCAATTTATTGCCATTATTCAACTTTTCAAAGTAAATAAAAAAAAAAAGTAATGATTCCATGACAGCTGATTTGTATAATCTCCAAATCCCGGCGGACACGCACGCGGCGCAGATAAATAACCCGGCGAATGTGCAGGACGAATAAGCACACAGATATACGTGCCTCCTAATCCTTCCGTCGCTTAGGCTCAGGCGCGGACTTTCCGCTAATTATATTTTAATTGAAACGTTCTCCACGCCGCACTTATTGCTCGCCGCTGTCATTAGACTTCAGGTTTTGAGTCCCGCCACCGGCAGTCAACGCGAGTCGCCGCGCGGGGCCGGCCCATGATGGCATGGCGCAATAATGAGTGCGGGGACTGACAGAGTGCAGGGAGGAAGCGGTCTTGTGTACCGTCATCAATTCACATATGTAAAGTGTAGAACCATCATTTATCCTTGTTTGCGCTGTCAGCGGCCCGCGAGGGACGCCGGATTAGTTGTGTATCTAAAGGTTTAATGAGTTCTGCTCAGCGCTCCTCTCCCACAATGCACCGCGCCGCCGCCAATGCTAATAATATCTCCTCTGGTTAATGAATTACCTTTCATCTCCCTCGCCGGCTCCGGTAACGAATTTTTAACTGCTGCTTGTTAGGGCGGCTATGGGAGCATCCACCCCCCCCCCCCCCACCCCCCACCGCCACTTAAAATTAAAAAAAAAAAAAGTGTTGGAAAGAAATAAAAAAGAAAAAAAGCGAAGGACCGACGATGTGGAAAAAAAAATCCTCACAGCCCGGGAGCTGAGACACAACATCTGCGTCTGTATGATGTCGTCCAGTTTTCTGCTTCTCCGGCCGCCAACTGACGCTCGTTTGACAGTTAGCAACATCTGAAGACGGACACTTCGCCGCTGAGCCGCGGGGAAACTAAATTCACCCACGCAGCGCCAGCAACAGAAGCCTAATTATGAAAATGTTACTAAAAGATACCAGGAATTTATTTTTTTTGGCGTTTCAAATGTAACTTTAAAAAAAAAAATTAACAACTTAAAGGTGAACTCCACTTTTAGGCCTCTTTCACACGGGGTGATGGACTTTACTGCCCCTCTGATCCCAGGCAGATCGGACACTTTCCCTTTATCACTTTTATTCCTATTACAAGGAATGTGCACATCCCTTGTAATAGGAATAGGGCATGTGGCGTCATGACGTCGCTTCTGGCCTTCGAGGGTCATAGAGATGGCCGGGGACCTTTTGGTCAGCTCTATGTGACCAGCTATGGTAAAACGCTGTCACCGATATGATTGCCTTTACATTGCAGGGAATTGCCTGCTGTGCTGAAAAAGATATCTCAATCAGGGCCCGGGTGTTGCTGCTGGCAACATGGCGGTGCCCAGGGTTTGCTGGTAATGGGGCGGTGCCCGGGGGTTTGCTGGCAACGACAGTGACTGGGTTAAGTTCTTCTGTTATCCTGGATAATTGAGTCGCTTAGCCTTGTTTCCACGTTGGAGGTTTGGATTTCTGGCTGCAATTCCTCCACGAAGACCACATCTTACCAGACTTCTCCGGACAGTAGATGGGGGTACTTGGGTCCCACTGGTTTTCCCCAGTTCTGTGCTGATGGCATTGCTTGATATCTTCCGATGTGGAAGGGAAGTAAGCACGATGTGTCTTTCATCTGCTGCACTAAGTTTCCTTGGCCGACTACTGCATCTACGGTCCTCAACATAACATGATCACTGCGTCTACACTCCTTAACAATATCCGACCACTGCGTCTACGCTCCTTAACCTTACCCGACCATTGCATCTACGCTCCTCAACTCTACCTGACTACTGAATCTACGTTCCATTAACCTACCCGACCACTGCGTCTACAATCCTCAACCTTACCCGACTATTGAATCTACATTCCCTTAACCTTACCCGACCACTGCGTCTATGCTCCTCAACCTTACCTAACTACTGCATCTACGCTCCCTTAACCTTACCCGACCACTGCATCTACGTTCCTCAACGTTACCCAAACCACTGCATCTACGCTACTCAACCTTACCAGACCACTGCATCTACGTTCCCTTAACCTTACACGACCACTGCTTCTACGGTCCTCAACATAACCTGACCACTGCATCTACGGTCCTCAACATAACCTGACCACTGCATCTACGGTCCTCAACATAACCTGACCACTGCATCTACGGTCCTCAACATAACCTGACCACTGCATCTACGGTCCTCAACATAACCCGACCACTGCGTCTACACTCCTTAACAATATCTGACCACTGTGTCTACACTCCTCAACCTTACCCGACTACTGCATCTACATTCCCTTAACCTTACCCGACCACTGCATCTATGCTCCTCAACCTTACCTGACTACTGCATGTACGCTCCCTTAACCTTACCTGACCACTGCGTCTATGCTCCTCAACGTTACCCAAACAACTGCATCTACGCTCCTCAACCTTACCAGACCACTGCATCTATGCTCCTCAACCTTACCAGACCACTGCATCTACGCTCCTCAACCTTACCAGACCACTGCGTCTACGCTCCTCAACGTTACCAGACCACTGCATCTACACTCCTCAACCTTACCTCACTACTGCATCTACGCTCCCTTAACCTTATCCGACCACTGCTTCTACAGTCCTCAACATAACCCGACCACTGCATCTACGGTCCTCAACATAACCTGATCACTGCGTCTACACTCCTTAACAATATCCGACCACTGCGTCTACACTCCTCAACCTTACCCGACTACTGTATCTACGTTCCCTTAACCTTACCCGACCACTGCATCTACGCTCCTCAACCTTACCTGACTACTGAATCTACGTTCCCTTAACCTTACCCGACCACTGCGTCTATGCTCCTCAACCTTACCTGACTACTGAATCTACGGTCCCTTAACCTTACCCGACCACTGTGTCTATGCTCCTCAACCATACCCGACTACTGAATCTACGTTCCCTTAACCTTACCCGACCACTGCGTCTATGCTCCTCAACCTTACCTGACTACTGCATCTACGCTCCCTTAACCTTACCTGACCACTGCATCTAAGTTCCTCAACGTTACCCAAACCACTGCATCTACGCTCCTCAACCTTACCCGACCACTGCATCTACGCTCCTCAACCTTACCAGACCACTGCGTCTATGCTCCTCAACGTTACCAGACCACTGCGTCTATGCTCCTCAACCTTACCCGATTACTTCATATACGTTCCCTTAACCTTACCAGACCACTGCATCTACGCTCCTCAACGTTACCAGACCACTGCGTCTACGTTCCTCAAACAAACCAGACCACTGCCTCTATGCTCCTCAACCTTACCCGACTACTGCATCTTCGTTCCCTTAACCTTACCAGACCACTGCGTCTATGCTCCTCAACCTTACCCGACTACTGCATCTATGCTCCCTTAACCTTACCCGACCACTGCGTCTACGTTTCTCAACGTTACCCAAACCACTGCATCTACGCTCCTCAACCTTACCAAACCACTGCATCTATGCTGCTCAACCTTACCAAACCACTGCGTCTACGCTCCTTAACCTTACCAGACCACTGCGTCTATGCTCCTCAAACTTACCTTACCACTGCATCTATGCTCATCAACGTTACCGTTTCTTTTAAATGGGGGGGGGTAAATTTGTGCTAGGAGGGGGGATTGGGGGGGGGGTAATTGTGCTGGGAGGGGGAAATCGGTGTGGGGTAGAGGATTTGTGCTTGGAGACAAAATGTGAGGAGGGGATTTGTACTAGGAGGGGGGATTTGGGGGGGGGGTTGTGCTAGAAGAGGTGATATGTTAGAGGGGGTGGGGAGGAGGAATTTGTGCTAGTAGGAAGGAATGGGGGGTGTTTATGTTAGGAAGGGAAAGCGGGGGGGAGTTTGAGATATGAGAGTTGCAGAGAAAATGTGTGATTGGAATCTGAGATTCGTAGTGGGGGGGGGGAGAAAATGTGTGCTTGGAAGGTAAGATTCGTAGTGGGGGGAGAAAAGTTGTGCTTGAAGGGGAAATTTAAGGGGATTTGTATTAGGAGGGGTGATTTCGGTTTTGGGGGGGTTTACACAATTTCTTTACACCTGCCTAAAACTTTTGCACAGTACTGTATCTATACAATATATATTGACACAGATATTAATAATAATTTTATATTATTATTAGAAGTTTATTGTATCATTTGTATCATTTTATTCTAAAATGTATTTCTTTTTCTAGATGTAGGATTGGCTGCACACACATGTAGCGTTTTCCGAAAAGGGGAAACATATGAAATGGTTTAAAATGTCTAATTTTTTGGATTCCCTCCAATGATACGTATCCAGACATCTCTCGCTCGGGATGACTTTGATCTGCGGCTGATCATTAAGAATGCGTCCGGTAAATGGCGGCACATTATGGGGAAGCCGGCCCGGGCCATTGACCTCCGAGGAGGAGGACGACAATGACTAATATCTCGCACGTTTCTATCAATTAGCCGCGATGTACGGAGAGCACTTTGGCCATCACTCAACAAGATGAAATATACATGAGCCGAGCCGGTGACTTGTTCACCTCTCAGGATAGGAGGACGCTGCGGGGAACCGATTCATTATCACCCTTATTATGCGTCTCCGCCATGAAAAGGGCCGACAACATTTATTAGTCAGAGCCCTCTAAGTCAGTCCCGTCTATAACAGTTTCAAGGGGCCCTAATAAATATCTATTGTGTGCAAGTTAATGTTCCAGTCCCAAGGGGAAGATATTATTATATGCACAGCCAATTTCCTGTCATTGCTTCTATTCAAGAACGCCTCTACCGGCTATTTCACGCCACCGCTCATCCCACGGAGCAAATGTCAATACAATGCCGAAATAAAGAGAATTAATATTTTCTTAAATTATATAACTTTTATTATACTTATTTTTATACTTGTATTTAAGATTTGTTTGCTTGCGGGGAATGTCCTTGGTCTCTTTAATAGAGGTGATCACGGAGTCTCTGACAACCTCTATCATCTTGGAGGACCGGAGCGACGCCATGACGTCACTTCCGGTCTAGGGTGGAAGTAAACTTTTTTTTTTTTTTTTGTTAAAGCAAAAATCTATTTTTTTTTTTGATCTTTTGGTAGAGGAGAGATTTGAGGTCTTTTTGATCCCAGATCTCTCCAAAAAGAAGACCTGTCACCCCTTATTTATATTACAAGGGATGTTTACGTTCCTTGTAAAAAATAAACAAGTGATCAAAAAAAATAAAAAAATTAAAGGGACAGTGCAAAAATAAATAAATAACAAATAGTGAAAAAGAAAAAATGAAAGCCCCCCTTCCTCTGTGTCATGGCATCAGTATCATCTTTCATATTTTTCAAAAAAATTGGGTTATACAGTATATTGTTTTTTTTTTTACATTTTACATTAAAATTCATTAAAGGCGTCATGACGTCACTTCCGGTCTAGGGTGGAAGTAAATATTTTTTTTAATTATATATTTTTTATTATACTTATTGTTATACTTGTATTTAAGATTTGCTTTGCAGGGAATGTCCTTGGTCTCTTTCATAGAGGTGATCACAGCGTGTCTGACCACCTCTATCATCTTGGAGGACCAGAGAGACGTCATGACGTCACTTCCAGTCTAGGGTGGAAGTAAACTTTTTTTTTTTTTTAAAGCAAAAATCTATGTTTTGCTTTCAAAGGTAGAGGAGAGATTTGAGGTCTTTTTGACCCCAGATCTCTCCATAAAGAAGACCTGTCATCCCTTATTTATATTAAAAGGGATGTTTACGTTCCTCGTAATAAGTAAACAAGTGATCAAAAAAAAAATAAAAAAATTAAAGGGACAGTGCAAAAATAAATAAATAACAAATAATGAAAAAGAAAAAATTAATGTCATGGCATCAGTATAATCTTTTATATTTTTCAAAAAAATTGGGTTATATATTGTTTTGTTTTTTTACATTAAAATTAATTAAAGGTGTCATGACGTTACTTCCGGTCTAGGGTGGAATAAACATTTTTTTAATTATATATTTTTTATTATACTTATTTTTATACTTGTATTTACGATTTGTTTGCTTGCAGGGAATGTCCTTGGTCTCTTTAATAGAGGTGATCACAGCGTCTCTGACCACCTCTATCATCTCGGAGGACCGGAGCGACGTCATGACGCCACTTCCGGTCTAGGGTGGAAGTAAACATTTTTTTTTTTTGTTAAAGCAAAAATCGATTTATTTATTTTTTTAATCTTTTGCTTTCAAAGGTAGAGGAGGGATTTGAGGTCTTTTTGACCCCAGATCTCTCCATAAAGGAGACCTGTCATCCCTTATTTATATTACAAGGGATGTTTACATTCCTTTGTAATAGGAATACAAGTGATCAAAAAAAATAAATAAAATTAAAGGGACAGTGCAAAAATAAATAACATAAATAATAAAAAAAAAAAAAAAAATTGTCATGTGTCATGACATCAATATCATCTTTTATATTTTTGCAAAAAAATTGGGTTATATATTGTTTTTTTTTTACACTAAAATGGATTAAATTTTATTTTAAAAAAATGCGTTTGAAAAACCGCTGTGCAAATAATGCGTTACATGAAAAACTGCATTTATATATATATATTCTCTGCTAAAAAATAAAATATAGATAAATGTATATATAAATCTATATATATATTTATCATATATATATATATATATATATATATATATATATATATCTATATATATGATGTTTGGCGGTTCTAAGTAATTTTCAAGCAAAAAATACAGATTTTTTAAGTATTATAGTTTGTCGCCATCCCACAATCGAGCGCAACTTTAAAGCAACCTATTTACCTGGCGTAACACCATATTTTATATGTTACCAAAAATTTGGGTTATTTATAGTGTTTTTTTGCATTAAAATTCATTCAAATTAAAGTACCCCCATCCCTCTGTGCCATGACATCAATATCATCTTTTATTCTTTTGAAAAGAATTGGGTTATATATTGTTTTTTTTTACATTAAAATTAATTAAATCGTATTTAAAAAAATAATCTGTTTGAAAAAACGCTGTGCAAATACCGCGTGACATGAAAAACTGCATTTTTTTTCTAAAGGGTCTCTTCTAAAAAAAAAATAAAAAAAAAAAATATATATATATATATATATATATATATATATATATATATATATATATATAATGTTTGGGGGTTCTAAGTAATTTTCAAGCAAAAAATAAAGTATCATAGTTTGTCGCCATTCCACATGCTAGGTATCTATTTACCTGGCGTAAAATCATCTTTTATATGTTACCAAAAAAATGGGTTATATTTTGTGTTTTTTCCATTAAAATTCATTCAAGTTTTTATTTTTTTTTAAATGAGTTTGAAAAACCGCAGCGCAAATACCGTTTGACATAATGATCACCATTTTATTCTCTAGGGTCTCTGCTAAAAAAAATATGTATTTTTATATATAATATTCGGAGGTTCTTAGTAATTTTTGAGCAAAAAAAACAGATTTTTACATGTAAACAAAAAGTGCCAGAAAAGGCTGAAATGACCTCCCGATATCTCTGGTGGGCCGGCAATGAAGCGGTTAATGGCTGAAGGCCACAAAGTTGGGTCGGCGTCAGTAATCCGCCCCCGTGTTCTGTGTTAGTGGAAATCCTTTTTTTGGAATGCCATCGATTTGCCTCGTCTGCGGTTGGATTGTTATATCTCACTCAGCGAGTTAATTAGATAAACATTGATGGAGGATGAGATCTCGGCGAGGTACAGCGAGGCCTCCTCCTCCATCGACCGCCAACATCCCTCCATTAATTCTATCACCACCCAGGGCCTTCCGACCCTCTGCAGCCCCGCCGCACCCCCCCCCCCCCCACCATCTCATATACTGGGGATCAGAAACGTGGCCTACTCTGTGTGGAAGGGGGGCCACAGCTTAGCATAGGGACCCCTTGAGGTGCCGGAGTCGTCCTGAGTTCAGTTCACAGCTATAAAAACATAATAGCTGGGGGGGGAGGGGGGGGAATATGTAAGCTCCTCTGGTGCAGAGACTGGTGTTACTGTCTCATTCTCAGGAGGGGTTGTTCACATGTACTTGGAACGCTAAAGAGCGATCCATGTTCAGGTAGCTCTTTAAAGCCCATACCGCATGCAGTGCAGTGTTTTTTTTTCTGCATCAAAAATGCATGGAAAGTAGGTTATATGGGTTCCAATGGCATAGTTCACACCAGTGCAGTGCCTTTCAGTTCCGGGGGGGGGGGGGGGGGGGGGGATACTACATGCTGCTTTTTCCTGCCCAGAACTGTACTGGAATGTGGTAAAAAGCATCACAAATGCATAAAAATGATCTGGAGGACACACACCACAAAAATGTCCTCCTGACCTCCCTCTGACCTGCTTCTGTCCTTTTCCTGACCTCCCTCTGACCGGCTTCTGTCCTCCTCCTGACCTCCCTCTGACCTGCTTCTGTCCTCCTCCTTACATTCCTCTGACCTGCTTCGGTCCTCCTCCTTACATTCCTCTGACCTGCTTCTGTCCTCCTCCTGACCTCCCTCTGACCTGCTTCGGTCCTCCTCCTTACATTCCTCTGACCTGCTTCTGTCCTCCTCCTGACCTCCCTCTGACCTGCTTCTGTCCTCCTCCTGACCTCCCTCTGACCTGATTCTGTCCTCCCTCTGACCTGCTTCGGTCCTCCTCCTTACCTTCCTCAGACCTGCTTCTGTCCTCCTCCTGACCTCCCTCTGACCTGATTCTGTCCTCCTCCTGACCTCCCTCTGACCTGCTTCTGTCCTCCTCTTGACCTCCCTCTGACCTGCTTCGGTCCTCCTCCTTACCTTCCTCAGACCTGCTTCTGTCCTCCTCCTGACCTTCCTCTGACCTGATTCTGTCCTCATCCTGTCCTCCCTCTGACCTGATTCTGTCCTCTTCCTGACCTCCCTCTGACCTGCTTCTGTCCTCCTCATGACCTTCCTCTGACCTGCTTCTGTCCTCCTCCTTACCCCCCTCTGACCTGCTTCTGTCCTCCTCCTTACCTCCCTCTGACCTGCTTATATCCTCCTCCTGACCTCCCTCTGACCTGCTTCTGTCCTCCTCGTTAACTCCCTCTGACCTGCTTCTATCCTTCTCCTGACCTCCCTCAGACCTGCTTCTGTCCTCCTCCTTACCTCCCTCTGACCTGCTTCTATCCTCGTCCTTACCTCCCTCTGACCTGCTTCGGTCCTCCTCCTTACCTCCCTCTGACCTGCTTCTTTCCTCCTCCTGACCTCCATCTGACCTGCTTCTGTCCTCCTCCTGACCTCCCTCTGACCTGCTTCTGTCCTCCTCCTTACCTCCCTCTGACCTGCTTCTGTCCTTCTCCTTACCTCCCTCTGACCTGCTTCTGTCCTCCTCCTGACCTCCCTCTGACCTGCTTCTGTCCTCCTCCTGACCTCCCTCTGACCTGCTTCTGTCCTCCTCCTGACCTCCCTCTGACCTGCTTCTGTCCTCCTCCTGACCTCCCTCTGACCTGCTTCTGTCCTCCTCCTGACCTCCCTCTGACCTGCTTCTATCCTTCTCCTGACCTCCCTCTGACCTTCTTCTGTCCTCCTCCTTACCTCCCTCAGACTTGCTTCTGTCCTCCTCCTTACCTCCCTCTGACCTGCTTCTATCCTCGTCCTTACCTCCCTCTGACCTGCTTCGGTCCTCCTCCTTACCTCCCTCTGACCTGCTTCTTTCCTCCTCCTGACCTCCATCTGACCTGCTTCTGTCCTCCTCCTGACCTCCCTCTGACCTGCTTCTGTCCTCCTCCTTACCTCCCTCTGACCTGCTTCTGTCCTCCTCCTTACCTCCCTCTGACCTGCTTCTGTCCTCCTCCTGACCTCCCTCTGACCTGCTTCTGTCCTCCTCCTGACCTCCCTCTGACCTGCTTGTGTCTTCCTCCTGACCTCCCTCTGACCTGCTTCTGTCCTCCTCCTGACCTCCCTCTGACCTGCTTCTGTCCTCCTCCTGACCTCCCTCTGACCTGCTTCTGTCCTCCTCCTGACCTCCCTCTGACCTGCTTCTGTCCTCCTCCCTACCTCCCTCTGACCTGCTTCTTTCCTCCTCCTTACCTCTCTCTGACCTGCTTCTTTCCCCCTCCTTACCTCTCTCTGACCTGCTTCTGTCCTCCTCCTTACCTCCCTCTGACCTGCTTCTTTCCTCCTCCTTACCTCTCTCTGACCTGCTTCTTTCCTCCTCCTGACCTCCCTCTGACCTGCTTCTGTCCTCCTCCTGACCTCCCTCTGACCTGCTTCTGTCCTCCTCCTGACCTCCCTCTGACCTGCTTCTGTCCTCCTCCTGACCTCCCTCTGACCTGCTTCTTTCCTCCTCCTGACCTCACTCTGATCTGCTTCTGTCCTCCTCTTTACCTCTCTCTGACCTGCTTCTGTCCTCCTCCTGACCTCCCTCTGACCTTCTTCTGTCCTCCTCCTGACCTCCCTCTTACCTGCTTCTGTCCTCCTCCTGACCTCCCTCTGACCTGCTTCTTTCCTCCTCCTGACCTCCCTCTGACCTGCTTCTGTCCTCCTCCTGACCTCCTCCTGACCTCCCTCTGACCTGCTTCTTTCCTCCTCCTGACCTCCCTCTGACCTGCTTCTGTCCTCCTCCTTACCTCCCTCTGACCTGCTTCTGTCCTCCTCCTGACCTCCCTCTGACCTGCTTCTGTCCTCCTCCTTACCTCTCTCTGACCTGCTTCTGTCCTCCTCCTGACCTCCCTCTGACCTGCTTCTGTCCTCCTCCTGACCTCCCTCTGACCTGCTTCTGTCCTCCTCCTGACCTCCCTCTGACCTGCTTCTGTCCTCCTCCTTACCTTCCTCTGACCTGCTTCTGTCCTCCTCCTGACCTTCCTTTGACCCACTTCTGTCCTCCTCCTTACCTTCCTCTGACCTGCTTCTGTCCTCCTCCTTATCTCCCTCTGACCTGTTTCTATCCTCCTCCTGACCTCCCTCTGACTTGATTCTTTTAGACTAAATAATAATCACTGATTTGAATTATTTTCACCAAATAAATGTAGCAGAATACAGTTTGGCATAAATTTCTGAAGAAAGATAATTTGTAATGTGTATTTAGCAAAAAATAAAAATAAAAAACCCAGTGGTGATTAAATACCACCAAAAGAAATCTCTACTGAGTAATTGTCATTCAAACAGTGACAGCGCTGAAAGCAAGGAACTGGGGGGGGGGGGGGGGGGGGGTGCAAAATATAAGCTGGTTTAACTTTAATAATATGGTGGCTCAGCAAGATGAGATATCGCCACTCGCCAGACACAGTGGAGGTCGCAGATTCAGACCCGGGTCCTGACATTAGGGTTATGCCCCGTACACACGGTCAGAAATTCCGACCACAAAATCCGTCTGATTTTTTCCAACGGATTTTGTCCGACACTGGTGTTGCATACACACGGTCGGACAAAGTTGTCGGAAAATCCGATCATTCTGAACGTGGTGACGTTCGTTGCGTACGATGGGACTACGTAGAGGCTAGTAGCCAATAGCTTTGGTTTTGTAAATTGATCTGAGCATGCGTGGCACTTTGTCCGTCGGAATTCGATACACACGATCGGAAAAAGTCCGATCGGACTTTGTTGTCGGAAAATTTGAGAGCAGGATCTCAAACTTTTTCCGTCGGAAATTCCGACGGAAAAAGTCAGATGGAGCCCACACACGGGCGGAATTTCTGACAACATTGTCCGATAGGACATTTTCTGTCGGACAATCCGACCGTGTGTACGGGGCATAAGAGTGGTGCATTTCTACAGATCAATACATCAGACTTAGATCTGCGCCCAATGAATTCTCCCCTCCCCCCCTTGTCTAGAAACTGGATGATGCCCCCCCCCCCCCCCCACGTACAACAACATTTTATCACAATGCGATTTTCCGGGAGCGCCATAAGCTCCCTTTTCCCGGCACATTTCCTTCAGATAAATAATCCATTTCAAACACAATCCCTCTCGGCGGAAGGTTTAGGATGATTCGGAATATTCTGCGTTATGTAAATATTATGTTTATCCCCTGGAAAAAATAAATAAAAAAATTAAAAGACAAATTTATTGTTGTTACGGAAACTGATTTCCCCGGCTCGCTCAGATAACGTTTGGACGCGGTTTGCTTGGAAGACTATTAATGAAAGTGTTTTGGCTGCAAAACTTGTGTGACAAAACGCAGGACTGTTCGCGGATCAGAACCGGCGAGTGTCAGGGAGTGAGGCGCGACGGAGAGGATTAGGGCCGTCATTATCAGGGGACAGACGGGATGGAGAGAATCGATTACTGGAGCTGAATTGCTACGGATCCGAAAATATTTATATAAACATCCGGCTATTTACAGAATGCAAATAAAAAAGATAAAAATAAAGGTCTGGCCTCGAGCATCCAATCGTATTTCATCGTTCAGTGAGAAAATAGGGTTATTAGGGTAAATTTAGGATTAATAAAGGATTAAATAAAGCGTTACATTGTATTTAACTGAAAAAACGTTGGCTTCCAGGAAAATACGTCATACACGCGCATGCAAGGTGGTGAACTCAGATGCAAAAGAACATTGGCGTTATAATCACAAGCACATACATTATCTCACAAAAGTAAGTACACCCCTCAGATTTTTGTAAATATTTTCTTCTATCTTTTCATGTGACAACACGGAAGAAATGACACTTGTCTACAATGTAAAGTATTGAGTGTACAGCTTGTATTACAGTGTAAATTTGCTGTCCCCTCAAAATAACTCAACACACAGCCATTAATGTCTAAACCGCTGGCAACAAAAATGAGTACACCCCTAAGTGAAAATGTCCAAATTGGGCCCAATTAGCCATTTTCCCACCTCGGTGTCATGTGGCGGCGTACACACAGTCGGAATTTCCGATGGAAACAGTCCGATGGGAGCTTTTCATCGGATTTTCCAACCGTGTGTATGCCCAACGGTCTTTTTCTGTCGGAATTTCCGACGGACTTTGAATTGAGAACCTGTTCTCAATTTTTCCGACGGAAAACCTTTCTATCGGATTTTCCAATCGTGTGTATGCAATTCCGACTCGCAAAATTCCGACGCATGCTCGGAAACAATTCGGCGCATGCTCGGAAGCATTAAACTTCCCTTTTATAGTGCTGTCGAACGTGTTTTATGTCGCTGTGTTATTGACCGTCGAAATTTGGTGTGATCGTGTGTAGGCAACACAGCTTGAGCGGAATTCCGTTGGAATTCCGTGTGAAAAACCGTCAGAGTTTTTTACGACGAGAATTCCGATCGTGTGTACGCGGCATTAGTGTTACAAGGTCTCAGGTCTGAATGGGAAGCAGGTGTGTTAAATTTGGTGTTATCGCTCTCACTCTCTCATACTGGTCACTGGAAGTTCAACATGGCACCTCATGGCAATGAACTCTCTGAGGATCTGAAAAAAATAATTGTTGCTCTACATAAAGATGGCCTAGGCTATAAGAAGATTGCCAAGACCCTGAAACTGAGCTGCAGCACGGTGGCCAAGACCATACAGCGGTTTAACGGGACAGGTTCCACTCAGAACAGGCCTCGCCATGGTCGACCAAAGGAGTTGAGGTCACGTGCTCAGTGTCATATCCAGAGGTTGTCTTTGGGAAATAGATGACTGTGTGTTGAGTTATTTTGAGGGGACAGAAAATTTACACTGTTATACAAGCTGTACACTCACTACTTTACATTGTAGACAAGTGTCATTTCTTCAGTGTTGTCGCATATATATACATACAGATACATACATACAGATATACATTTTTGGGGTGTACTCACTTTTGTGAGGTACTGTACAGTCATACTCTTCTATGGCTGGCCAATTGTTCCCTGCGACTACCTGGGCGTGGGAAAATTCCAGGAGTTTTATACTAAAGATCCATTGTGCCTGCAGCCAGGGCTGCTGTTAGAAATCAAAGGGCCACATGCAGCCTACCTGACACTCCTACTACACCTCTACTATACTGCTACTACAGTGATCTCCACTAGCAAGCTGAGCTCCCCACAATTCACTGTGAGCTGCACAGTGCATTTTATTGGCTTTGCCAATTAGGGCACAGAGCACTGTCAGAGCCATGATTGGACAAAGTGATGATGACTTTGTCCAATCACGGCTCAGTGCTCATAGTCCCACCCCACACTATAAAAGGTCCCTTCCCAGAGGAAGCTTTTGCTGTGTGTTGTTGGAGTGGAGATAGCTAGAGCAGGGCTCAGTTGGCTACTAGCGAGCTAGTGTGTTCACTTATTGTGACTCTGAGTGTTAGTGTAGTGTTGGTATAGTGTGAGTATAGTAAATAAAATAATACTAAAGTAATAAAATCTATTTAACCACTTGCCGACCGCCCCATGTAGATATACGTCGGCAGAATGGCACGTACAGGCAGAACCACGTACCTGTACGTGCCATTCTTTAGGCGGTTGGGGGGTCCGATCGGACCCCCCTCCGCCGGCGGGGACGGTCGGCATCGCTTCAGGAGCGATCCGGGACGAGGGGACGGCCAGTGGTTTCTGGCCACCCCCTCGCGATCGCTCCTGGCGAATGAAAAGCTTCCCCTTCCTGTCTATTGTATAGACAGGAAGGCGGAAGTGATGTCACGCTCGGTGCGCCGGTCTATGTGACCGGAGACGCCGAGCGGCGAACATGTTAAGGTTAGTGCACAACACTACACTGACACCAGTACAGTTAGGCACACAAAACACCCCCCTGTCACCCCCTGATCACCCCCCAGATCACCCCCTCCCCCCCCAGTCACAGTGTCACTAATTGCAGTGATCATTTATTTACTGATCACTGCATTTAGTGTCAGTGTGACTGTAATAACTGTCAGGGCAGTTAGTTTTAGGTCCTAGGTAGCCCCCTACCCCCCCCTAATAAAGGTTTAACCCCCTGATTGCCCCTAGTTAACCCTTCACCCCCTTTTGCCAGTGTCACTAAGCGATCGTTTTTCTGATCGCTGCATTGTGTCGCTAGGTAACCATTTTTTTTTTTATTTTAACCGCCATGTTTTATATAGGTTCATAAATAGTTTTATAGGTCAGGTACCCCCATATTACAACCTAAATAAAGGTTTTAACCCCCTGATTGCCCCTAGAGTTAACCCTTTCACCAGTAATCACCGTATAACTGTCACTGGTGACGCTGGTTAGCCAGTTAGTTATTTCGTTATTTAGGTTCCCCGTCAGGTTTTTATATAGCGTCAGGTACCCCCATATATTACCTAATAAAGGTTTAACCCCCTGATTGCCCCTAGTTAACCCTTTCACCCCCTTTTGCCAGTGTCACTAAGCGATCGTTTTTCTGATCGCTGCATTAGTGTCGCTAGGTAACCAGTTTTTTTTTAGGTTAACCGCCATGTTTATATAGGTTCATAAATAGGTTTATAGGTCAGGTACCCCCATATTACAACCTAAATAAAGGTTTTAACCCCCTGATTGCCCCTAGAGTTAACCCTTTCACCAGTGATCACCGTATAAAATGTCACTGGTGACGCTGGTTAGCCAGTTAGTTATTTCGTTATTTAGGTTCCCCGTCAGGTTTTTATATAGCGTCAGGTACCCCCATATATTACCTAATAAAGGTTTAACCCCCTGATTGCCCCTAGTTAACCCTTTCACCCCCTTTTGCCAGTGTCACTAAGCGATCGTTTTTCTGATCCCTGCATTAGTGTCGCTAGGTAACCAGTTTTTTTTTGTATTACTGTTACGGGTGACGCTGGTTAGTTAGCTTGTTTTTTATACTGTCAGGGCACCCGCCATTTATTACCCAATAACGGTTTAACCCCCTGATCGCCCGGCGGGTGATATCAATTAGGTTTTAGGGTCAAATAAGGTCTGCGTCGCCCCAGGTTAGTGCCAGTACCGCAAACACCCACGCGCAAAGCATACACCTCCCTTAGTGGTATAGTATCTGAACAGATCAATATCTGATCTGATCAGATCTATACTAGCGTCCCAGCAGTTTAGGGTTCCAAAAAAACGCATTGTTAGCGGGATCAGCCCAGATACCTGCTAGCACCTGCGTTTTCCCCCTCCGCCCAGCCCAGCCCACCCAAGTGCAGTATCGATCGATCACTGTCACTTACAAAACACTAAGCACACATAACTGCAGTGTTCGCAGAGTCAGGCCTGATCCCTGCGATCGCTAACATTTTTTTTGTGGTAGCGTTTTGATTCAGTCGCTAACAGTCAGGAGCTTTTTTACCTGTGAATCTCAAAAAAATAAAAAAAACAAAAATAGTTGTCGTTTTATTGTTCTCTCTCTCTCTCTATTGTTGCTCTTTTTTTACTCCATTCTATTCTGCAATGTTTTATTATGTTTTATCATGTTTTATCATGCTTGCTTTTCAGGTATGTAATTTTGTTTACTGTGTTTTAGTGTTAAGCATTTTTTTTGTTTTCAGGTGCGCCATTCAGTTGCAGCGCGGATTTATTTATCTTGACAGCAACAGCGTTTGCTCCCACGATACATAAAGCCGCGACTCCAACGCTGTAGGAGGTGATTTCACCACCACAGTTAAAAAAAAGAGCATATATGCCGAAGCATGGGGGCAGCAGGGGGGGGGAGGAGCGATTGGCTCCTAATGCCACGTACATACGGTCGAAATTCCGACCGTGTGTACACGGCATAACTTTTGCGGGAGGATGCCCCCATGCATCGGCATATATAAATGGTGCATGTATGCCCATCATTAGAAGTGGGTGGATGAAGGAGGTATTCTAATGGTGGGCATACCCACCAATCAATCTCTTTTTTTCGTTCAGCCAAGAGGCTGCATGAAAAAAAAAAGATTACAATATATGTCCAGTATGTTGCTGGACTTTGAATGGTTATACCAGAATGATGCCTGCAGGTTTAGGTATCATCTTGGTATCATTCTTTTCAGCCAGTGATCGGCTTTCATGTAAAAGCAATTCTAGCGGGTAATTAGCCTCTAGACTGCTTTTACAAGCAGTAGGAGGGAATGTCCCCCCTCCCGGATATAAACCGCGCCATTGGGAAATTGGGAAAGCATTTTATCACACCAATCTTGGTGTGGTCAGATGCTTTGAGGGCAGAGGAAAGATCTAGGGTCTAATAGACCCCAATTTTTTCAAAAAAAGAGTACCTGTCACTGCCTATTGCTATCATAGGGGATATTTACATTCCCTGAGATAACAATAAAAATCATAACAAAGAAAAAAAATGGAAGGAACAGTTTAAAAATAGAATAAAAAAGCTAAATAAATAAAAAAAAAACTAAAAAAAAAAAAAAAAGCACCCCTGCCCCCCCTTCTCTTGCGCAAAGGCGTACACAAGCGTTGGTCTGGCGTCATATGTAAACAGCAATTGCAGCATGCATGTGAGGTATCACCGCGAAGGTCAGATCGAGGGCAGTAATTTTAGCAGTAGACCTCCTCCGTGAATCTAATGTGGTATCATGTAAAGGCTTTTAAAGGCTTTTAAAAATGTATGTAGTTTGTCGCCACTGCGTGTTTGTGCGCAATTTTAAAGCATGTCGTGTTTGGTATCCATGTACTCGGCCTAAGATCATATTTTTTATTTCATCAAAAATTTGAGCAATATAGTGTGTTTTAGTGCATTAAAAATAAAAAAAAGTGTATTTTTTTTCCACAAAAAATGCGTTTGAAAAATCGCTGCGCAAATACTGTGTGGAAAAAAAAAATGCAACACCCACCATTTTAATCTGTAGGGCCTTTGCTTTAACAATATATATAGTGTTTGGGGGGTTCAACGTAATTTTCTTGCAAAAAAAAAATATGTTTTCATGTAAACAAAAAGTGTCAGAAAGGGCTTTGTCTTCAAGTGGTTAGAAGAGTGGGTGACGTGTGACATAGGCTTCTAAATGTTGTGCATAAAATGCCAGGACAGTTCAAACCCCCCCCAAATGACCCCATTTTGGAAAGTAGACACCCCAAGCTATTTGCTGAGAGCAATGTTGAGCCCATTAAATATTTTTTTTTTTTGTCCCAAGAGATTGAATAATGAAAAAAAAAAAATATATATATTTTTTTTTACAAAAAGTTGTCACTAAATGATATATTGCTCAAACATGTCATGGGCATATGTGGAAATACACCCCAAAATACATTCTGTTGCTTCTCCTGAGTACGGGGATACCACATGTGTGGGACTTTTTGGGAGCCTAGCTGCGTACGGAACCCCAAAAACCAAGCACCGCCTTCAGGCTTTCTAAGGGAGTAATTTTTTTATTTCACTTCTCACTGCCAATCACAGTTTCGGAGGCCATGGAATGCCCAGATGGCATAAAACCCCCAAAAAACCCCCCAAAATGACCCCATTTTGGAAAGTAGACACCCCAAGCTATTTGCTGAGAGGTATTGTGAGTATTTTGCAGATGTCGCTTTTTGTCACAAAGTTTTGAAAATTGAAAAAAGAAAAAAAAAATTTTTTTTTTCTTTACTTTCTTCATTTTCAAAAACAAATGAGAGCTGTAAAATACTCACCATGCCTCTCAACAAATAGCTTGGGGTGTCTACTTTCCAAAATGGGGTCATTTGGGGGGGTTTTGTGCTATTTTGGCATTTTATGGCCTTCGAAACTGTGATAGGTAGTGAGGAGTGAAATCAAAAATTTGCACCCTTAGAAATCCTGAAGGCGGTGCTTGGGTTTCGGGGCCCCGTACGCGGCTAGGCTCCCAAAAAGTCCCACACATGTGGTATCCCCATACTCAGGAGAAGCAGCAAAATGTATTTTGGGGTGCAATTCCACATATAACTATGGCATGTGTGAGCAATATATCATTTAGTGACAACTTTTTGAAGAAAAAAAAAATTATTTTTTATTTTTGTCTTTATTCAATCACTTGGGACTAAAAAAAAAAATATTCAATGGGCTCAACATGCCTCTCAGCAAATAGCTTGGGGTGTCTACTTTCCAAAATGGGGTCATTTGGGGGGTTTTGTACTTCTCTGCCATTTTAGCACCTCAAGAAATGAAATAGGCAGTCATAAATTAAAAGCGGTGTAAATTCCAGAAAATGTACTCTAGTTTGTAGACGCTATAACTTTTGCGCAAACCAATAAATATACGCTTATTGGCATTTTTTTTACTAAAGACATGTGGCTGAATACATTTTGGCCCAAATGTTTGACTAAAATTGAGTTTATTAGATTTTTTTATAACAAAAAGTAGAAAAATCTCTTTTTTTTTCAAAATTTTCGCTCTTTTTCCGTTTATATCGCAAAAAATAAAAATCACAGAGGCAATCAAATACCATCAAAAGAAAGCTCTATTTGTGGGAAGAAAAGGACGCAAATTTCGTTTCGTTACAAAATTGCATGACCGCACAATTACCAGTTAAAGTAGTGCAGTGCGAAATTGAAAAAAGACCTCTGGTCCTTAAGCTGACAATTGGTCCGGGGCTGAAGTGGTTAAATGTCATTTTTTTCCCTTTATAAATGTTTTGCTGCAGCAGGTTCTATACAGGGTACAGATGAGACACTTTACAGGCAGACTAAGGGGACCCTTCTAAAAACTAAAATATTCTAACCGTATTATAGTTTTTTGTCCCTAATATAAGGGGCAAAGATTTAATAATAAATTCCACCAAGACACTTTATGTAATACCTCGTATTTTATAGAGGCTGATATCATAGCCAGTGGTACATATATATAAAAAAAGGCACAATTTTTCATAGGGGATACCATAAAGAAAACGGCGTTTAAGGGGACCCCCCAGGCACTATATTTAAAGACATTTTTCATTTTATGCTTTCATTTTATCATTTTTTCATCATTAAATCACTGCTCCTTTATCTGATCTTTCTTAAAAGTTTTTTTTGCATTGGTACATGTCCCCCAGGGCAGTTCCTGGGCCCCCAAACCCTTTTTATGGCCAATAACTTGCATACAAGCCTTCAAAATGGGGACTTTTGATTTTTCAAGTTCGGATCCCATAGACTTCAATGGGATTTGTGGTTTGGGTACTAACTTTTGTGATGTTCGAGAGTTCTGGCGCAAACTGAACGGGGGGGGGGGGGGGGGGGCGATGTTCTTTAGTATTGACCCTCTAAATGGTTTTCTTTTACAATTTCATGTAGCAATTTACTAGGCAACTCTGAACTGATCTACTACAAATCTGTATTCCAGCATGTCTGATAAGCATTTATACTACATTATACAGTATAGCATCCTAATAAATGTTTGCTCTGAAATATGTGAGCAGGATTCTGGGATCTACAATGTATCAAATAAAATGTGCAACATATAAGACACATCGGGGAAATAACGACATTTCCTTCTAATGCCTTCAGCTCGGAAATAAAGGAACACAATTGTAAGAATATAGTTTGTTTCATTTCTGGTCTGTAGAAGAGGAGGGGGGATGCTGCACTCTTTTTAGGGTCCCCCTGGGCTTTTCCTGCAGGGCCCGGCACTTTAGGGGTTACTGAACCGAGCGTGTTTAATAATTTAGCAGAAATGCGTTCTTTCCTCCACTCCGGCCTGCAGCTCCTGGGAGAATTACATTGAATGCAAACCAAAAACTTCAAGTGAGACAAATGGGATTGTTTATAAAGGAGAAATACAATCACAGCTCCGCTGCGCTGCCGGGTACACTGCCACCTCCACCGCCACCGCCGCAGTGGGATAAATGAATGAAATGTGTAAGCGGGAGGGGGCAGGTACAAATGTTATCAAATGTCCCTGATTTTTGGTCTGAGCCAAACCCCTAATAAAGTACTCCTGTACATGGCTGATGCATTTCTTATTCTTACTTTTTTTTTTATTATCTGAGATCCAGCAAAATACAAATACAAAATACAAAATTCTTCCCACTGACCACCAATGTAAGGAGCGTTCTTCCCACTGACCATAAATGTAAGGGGCTATTCTTACTCCCATTAACCCCCCAAGGCAAGGTGGGTGGGGGCAGGGGCGGACTGACAACTCCTGGGGCCCCCGGGCAATAGGAGATTATGGGCCCCCCATGCAATCAGAGATTATGGGGCCACACAGTATACACACACACAGTATACAATCACACAGTATACACATACATGTACACATAGTATACACAGTCATGTTTCTATTGGCTGAGAAGGTACTGGAGAGGTGGGGCAGCTATAATCTCTGGATTTCTAGACCAAAAGGATATCGTTAAGGGACATTTCAGAAACACATGTAAAAAAAAACACAGATTTTTACATACTGTCCCTGGTTTTGATGAGGCTGGCAACCCTGGTGGGGCCCCCTAGTGGCCCGGGGCCCTCGGGCAGTGCCCGAGTGGCCGAATGGTCAGTCCGCCCCTGGGTGGGGGGCAAAAAATGATCAGCCTTGGGTGTCAAATACTAAATGAATGCCACCCACTTTATTATTTTATATATTATATATTTATTATATCTACTAACCTATGCCCCATACACACGATCGGAAATTCCCCCAGTAAAAGTCTGATGTGAGCTTTTGGTCGGAAATTACGACCGTGTGTATGCTCCATCGGACTTTTGCTGGCAGAATTCCCGCCAGCAAAAGATTGAGAGCAGGTTCTCTATTTTTCGGTCGGAAAAAGTTCCGATTGGAAATTCCGATCGTCTGTACAAATTCTGACATGCAAAAATTCCTCTGCATGCTTGGAAACAATTTGACGCATGCTCGGAAGCATTGCACTTAATTTTCTCGGCTCATTGTAGTGTTGTACGTCACCGCGTTCTTGACGGGTCGAAAGTTCAGAGAACTTTTGTGTGACCGTGTGTATGCAAGCCAAGCTTGAGCGTAATTCCGTCGGAAAAAAACATCCAAGATTTTGGAAATCCGCTCGTGTGTACGGGGCATTACTGATGACTGTATTATGATAAGCTTCAGGTGTATTCATTTTTAGGAGGGGTTTTCTGAGTTTAAAAAAACGTATGAGTTCCTCTGGGCAGGGCCGTTTTTTCCACTGGGCATGCTGGGCAGTTGCCCGGGGGCCCCACTTGTCTGGAGGGCCCCATCCAGGGCTGATCCTCAGTGCTGCAATCTGCTGCTTAAATTGACTGACTGCACTGGTTGCTCGCTTCGCCGGCCGGCATCTAGCTAGCAACCAGTGACGTCAATCAACATTCATAGCGCACTGCGGCTGCCCCAGTGGCTAGTGTACAGACTCCGCCCACCTCTGCCATGTTCTTCAGACAGCATGGAGAGGGAGCGGAGTGGAAAGACGGCCCTTGATAGCTGGCGCTGCCTTGCTGCTGTGAGTAAAACACTGTACTGCACCAGGCCGGCGGCCTCAAGTAAGTCTAACAATGTCTACTTAAGTAAGTTCAAGTTGTGCATCAAACACAGCCACTGTCTGTGCCCCTCAAAAACTGCCACTGTGCCCATCAAACACAGCCACTGTGCCCATCAAACACAGCCACTGTGCCCATCAAACACAGCCACTGTGCCCATCAAAGCTGCCACTGTGCCCATCAAACACAGCCACTGTGCCCATCAAAAGCTGCCACTGTGCTCATTAAACGCAGCCACTATGCCCATCAAATGCTGCCACTGTGCCCATCAAACTCGTGTTATATTGTCCAAACGTTGTGTTAATGTTTAAACACTGATTTTGTTGGAAGTACCAATAAATATAGCCTTATTGATAATTAGAATTTTTATTCTCGTGCGTGATCCTGTAGACAGGGCCCCAGTGCGCTGTATTGCCCGGGGGCCTATAATGCTCTTAAGATGGCCCTGCCTCTGGGGTAAAAAAATATAGAGAATGTCCTTTCCTGCCTGAAGTGCTGTGCGTTTGACAGCCAAGGTGTCGACTTGGGGAACAGGTAACAGGAACAGGAACAGAAATCAGCTTCAGCACTGATTTTTGCTCAGTTCTTGTTAAATAAATATACATACATTGTAGCTAGGTATAGTGTATCTAATTTTGTTTAACAAGAACTGAGCAAAAACATGTTGCTCCTCTTTTTTATACTTTGTATCAAAGCACTTGAAAATAAACATACAAACAAAATAAACAAGCAAAAAAAAAGCAAAGTACTTGGTTTACGTCAAAAATGTATTGCCGAACTAAAAAGGTCCTTATCTAACCCCTTCACGCCGACCATACACAAATATGCGGCCCCACTGGACTGGGTTTTTTTCTGTGGGGCTGCATATCTACCTAGACCGGGGACTCGCTAAGAGCCCCCCGCCCCCGGAGCCCCGTACTAGTGATCGAGACCCAGATCTCCCGATTGCGGGTCACCTGATCGCTGTGATAGCCTCTGATTGGCTATCACAGTGATCAGTCACTTAGATACCCGCCCCAGATTTTTTTCATCATATCTCTCTCTATCCTTACAGCAAAAAAAAAAAAAGTGTGTAAAAAATAAAAATAAAAACAATACAAATAAAAAAATAAAATTAAAAAATACCTAGATCAAGGTTTGATCTAGGTCAGTGCCAGGGTTAGTGTTTGAGTCAAGGTCAAAGGTCAGGGTCAGTATTTTTTTTTTACAGGATATATTTTTTTAGTGCCAGTGTGTTTTAGGTAGGAAAAAAAAAGCAAAATGGGCACTATTGTTTCTGAGCTGTACTATGGGTACAAACAACAACTAACATACACATATTTGGCATCGCTGTGATCAACAGGAGCAGGAGAATTTAATTTGGGTTATTCTTTGGTGAAAGGTTATGGTAGTAGCAAGGAATATACAGCTACATTTTTTTAAAAGAGGATTTTTTTACTATTTTGGGCCAGTAAATGGGATAATAAAAACAAATCAGGACATTTCCATGAAAAGAAACCCCGATTTGTCCTAAAATAAAAATGCGGTATAATTCACCAGGATAAACAAAGTATCTGTGATCAGTGGTGGCTGGTGAAGTTTTAGGATTGGGGGCGCCAGACTGGGCCCTTCCTTTTTACCCCTCCTACTTCTCATAAGCCCCACCCCTATTAATTCACCCACTCTGTCCCCTGTATTCCACTTGCTTCCACCCATAGTGTCAGGAGTATACAGCCCCAGCATCACAGGACAGAGTATACAGCTCAGCATCACAGGACAGAGTATACAGCTCCAGAATCACAGGGCAGAGTATACAGCCCCAGCATCACAGGACAGAGTATACAGCCCCAGCATCACAGGACAGAGTATACATCCTCAGAATCACAGGACAGAGTATACAGCTCAGCATCACAGGACAGAGTATACAGCCCCAGCATCACAGGACAGAGTATACAGCCCCAGAATCACAGGGCAGAGTATACAGCTCCAGAATCACAGGACAGGGTATAGAGCTCAGCATCATAGGACAGAGTATACAGCCCCAGAATCTCAGGACAGAGTATACAGCTCAGCATCACAGGACAGAGTATACAGCCCCAGAATCACAGGACAGAGTATACAGCTCCAGAATCACAGGACAGAGTATACAGCTCAGCATCACAGGACAGAGTATACAGCTCCAGAATCACAGGACAGAGTATACAGCCCCAGAATCACAGGATAGAGTATACAGCTCCAGAATCACAGGACAGAGTATACAGCTCAGCATCACAGGACAGAGTATACAGCTCAGCATCACAGGACAGAGTATACAGCTCAGCATCACAGGACAGAGTATACAGCTCCAGAATCACAGGACAGAGCATAATGCTCAGCATCACAGGACAGAGTATACAGCTCAGCATCACAGGACAGAGTATACAGCCCCATAATCACAAGACAGAGTATACAGCTCAGCATCACAGGACAGAGTATACAGCTCAGCATCACAGGACAGAGTATACAGCTCAGCCTCACAGATCAGGGTATATACAGCTCAGGCTCCCAGATCAGGGTATATACAGCTCAACCTCACAGAATTGTCATGTGTACCAGTTTATCACTGCCTCTGTGTTCGCCATTAATAAATATCTGCCCAAAAACCTACATAAACCTCACTGACCACATGTGGAAAACATAGCAACAAGACGACAAGACAAGGAAAACATAGCAACCACTGTAAAAACTGATGACATGTGCGGTTTTACTAACACATGTTAAAGTTTCAAAATTGTGCTTAGGCATTTCGATTTGTTTAACCCTTAGGCACGAAGTGGTGAAACTGATTTAAAAAAATTATAATAATAAAAAAAAAATATCTGTACGACTCAAAAAGCCCTGATGAACAACCTGGTCCGACTGCTGAGAAACTACAAATCCCAGCCAGCCAGCCTTGGCAGGACCCAGTGGGGACTTATAGTCCGCTTGCCAGCTGAGGGGACTCTCGTCCACGCCTGCCATATATTAAGACAATTGTTCTTGCCTTGAGCATCAATCCATGCGGCAGGAACCGGAGGCCGCCGTGATTGAGAGCGCAGCAATTAATCTCGGATGAACTGGATTTTATGGAGGCTGCAAAACTGTCTCATCCTGTGTAATAAAATCACAATGAGGGGACTGTAAATTCCAGAACAGCACAAGGCTTCTGTCTCTGAGGAGAGCGAGGCAACAACACATCAACCTGCTTCACTACCTGCAGGGGGGGGGGGGGGGATCTTCATCTACGCGTTTATAAAATATGCACAATTTTAATACAATTCCATTAATTGATCCGGGAAAATCAAGCAAATCTGCAAACATAACCTTTTACCTTTCTCCTGCTGTCCCCTGAGAGCTCTACCACCATCATCCTCAATGGTCTGCCAATTCAGATTTCCTGTCTGATGGGTAATAAAGATGTCTTCCTGTTCCTGGAATTCTATCAAAGGAAGCTTCCCCTGTATCTATGTACATACACTATATTGCCAAAAGTATTGGGACACCTGCCTTTACACGCACATGAACTTTAATGGCATCCCAGTCTTAGTCCGTAGGGGTCAATATTGATTTATCCCACCCTTTGCAGCGATAACAGCATGGGTGTGGGTGTCTGCAGGTAGGGGCAAGGGGGGCAAGTGCCCCCCCCCCCCTGGAATCAGGGATCGGATCAGGAGTTTGTTCCCCACTCGGTCTTTATCCTAGCGCTGGCGGCCGGCCCTGTCCTCATCCAGAATGAAAACGGGTCTTGCCAGCTGCTGGCCATCATGGACATCCTACTGGCATGCAAGGTACCATACTGAACATTACACACACCACTGGGACATAGGGGCACTTGAGGGACTGCAGACAGGGCTAGGGGTCCCTCTCTCTGGCCCCCATCACCCCTCTCTCTCTCTGTCACCCCTCTGTCTTTTTCACCCCCTCTCTCTGTCACCCAACCCCTCTGTCTCTCTCTGTCACACTCCTCTCTCTCTGTCACCCCCCTATGTCTCTCTCTGTCACCCCCCTCTGTCACCCCCCTGTCTCTGTCACCCCCTATGTCTTTCTGTCACCCCCCACATGTATGCAGTCTCTTAGAGTCTCTTGTGCCATATCCGCAGTCTCTTATAGTCTCCTGAGCCATGTATGCAGTTTCTGACAGTCTCTTGGGCCATGTATACAGTCTCTGGTCATCTCTTGTGCCATGTCCGCAGTCTCTTGAGCCATGTATGCAGTCACTGACCGTCTCTTGGGCCATGTTTGCAGTCACTGACAGTATCTTGAGCCATGTATGCAGTCACTGACAGTCTCTTGAGCCATGTATGCAGTCACTGACCGTCTCTTGGGCCATGTATGCAGTCACTGACAGTCTCTTGAGCCATGTATGCAGTCTCTGACAGTCTCTTGAGCCATGTATGCAGTCACTGACCGTCTCTTGGGCCATGTATGCAGTCACTGACAGTCTCTTGAGCCATGTATGCAGTCACTGACAGTCTCTTGAGCCATGTATGCAGTCACTGACAGTCTCTTGGGCCATGTCTGCAGTCACTGACAGTCTCTTGAGCCATGTATGCAGTCACTGACAGTCTCTTGGGCCATGTCTGCAGTCACTGACAGTCTCTTGGGCCATGTCTGCAGTCACTGACAGTCTCTTGGGCCATGTATGCAGTCACTGACAGTCTCTTGGGCCATGTATGCAGTCACTGACAGTCTCTTGGGCCATGTATGCAGTCACTGACAGTCTCTTGGGCCATGTATGCAGTCACTGACAGTCTCTTGGGCCATGTATGCAGTCACTGACAGTCTGTTGGGCCATGTATGCAGTCACTGACAGTCTGTTGGGCCATGTCTGCAGTCTCTGACCATCTCCTGTACTACGTCTGCAGTCTCTGACCATCTCCTGTACTACGTCTGCAGTCTCTGACCATCTCCTGTACTACGTCTGCAGTCTCTGACCATGATAATGACATTGTCGAAAAGGGTCAGAGCATGGGTGACCTTAAAATTATGCCCCCCCCCCTGAAAAAAGTTCTGCGGACGCCCATGGATAACAGCTTCAACTCTTCTGGGAAGGATGTCCACAAGGTTTAGGAGTGTGTCTTGACCGTTCTTCCAGAAGCACATTTGTGAGGTCAGGCACTGATTTTGGACGAGAAGGCCTGGCTCGCAGGCTCCACTCTAATTCGTCCCAAAGGTGTTCTATCGGGTTGAGGTCAGGATTCTGTGCAGGCCAGTCAAGTACCCCCACCCCGAACTTGCTCATCCGTGTCTTTATGGACCTTGCTTTGTACACTGTTGCGCAGTCATGTTGGAACAGGAAGGGGCCGTCCCCAAACTGTTCCCACAAAGTTGGGAGCATGAAATTGTCCAAAATGTCTTGGTATGCTGACGCCTTAAAGTGGGTGTAAACCCGATTCATGAAATTTAAGCTGGGCACATATATAGCTGCAATGTTTTCTTATCTCTCTTCAAAGCAATAAGTCCCGTGGCTTTCGCCTGCTCCATTCTTCTGTTATCAGCATGATCACTTCTAACAAGTTCTCTGACACATGTGATAAAACCAGCCGCCCTCCGGTGCTTCTACCGACTCACTACTTCCATCGGTGAGTCGGAGAACGGATCCGCCGGTCCAGGATGTTGATCGTAGAGATTTCCGGCGGACCAGATGGTCGCCGGAGTCTCTATGATCGTTCGGAGGCCGGGCGCGATGTTATGACGTCACGCCCGGCCTCTGCATTCAAATGAATGGCGGCGCCCCGGATATGAAGACAAGATCGGTAATTTTATTTTTTTTTGATTTCAGGCTTCCCAACCTAGAGGTGAGAGGTGAGGTCTTATTGACCCCCCAGATCTCAATGTAAAGAGGACCAATCATGCCATATTGACCCCATATCTCACTGTAAAGAGGACCGATCATGCCATATTGACCCCATATCTCACTGTAAAGAGGACCGATCATGCCATATTCACCCCATATTTCACTGTAAAGAGGACCGATCATGCCATATTGACCCCATATCTCACTGTAAAGAGGACCAATCATGCCATATTGAACCCATATCTCACTGTAAAGAGGACCGATCATGCCGTATAGACCCCATATCTCACTGTAAAGAGGACTGATCATGCCATATTGACCCCCCATATCTCACTGTAAAGAGGACCAATCATGCCATATTGACCCCCTATGTCACTGTTAAGAGGACCAATCATGCCATATTGACCCCATATCTCACTGTAAAGAGGACCGATCATGCCATATTGACCCCATATCTCACTGTAAAGAGGACCAATCATGCCATATTGACCCCATATCTCACTGTAAAGAGGACCGATCATGCCATATTGACCCCATATCTCACTGTAAAGAGGACCAATCATGCCATATTGACCCTATATCTCACTGTAAAGAGGACCAATCATGCCATATTGGCCCCCTATGTCACTGTTAAGAGGACCAATCATGCCATATTGACCCCATATCTCACTGTAAAGAGGACCAATCATGCCATATTGACCCCATATCTCACTGTAAAGAGGACTGATCATGCCATATTGACCCCATATCTCACTGTAAAGAGGACCGATCATGCCGTATAGACCCTATATCTCACTGTAAAGAGGACCGATCATGCCATATTGACCCTATATCTCACTGTAAAGAGGACCAATCATGCCATATTGACCCCATATCTCACTGTTAAGAGGACCAATCATGCCATATTGACCCCATATCTCACTGTAAAGAGGACCAATCATGCCACATTGACCCCATATCTCACTGTAAAGAGGACCAATCATGCCATATTGACCCCATATCTCACTGTAATGAGGACCAATCATGCCATATTCACCCCCCGGATCTCACTGTAAAGAGGACCGATCATGCCATATTGACCCCAGATCTCACTGTAAAGAGGACCAATCATGCCATATTGACCCCATATCTCACTGTAAAGAGGACCAATCACGCCATATTGACCCCATATCTCACTGTAAAGAGGACCGATCATGCCATATTGACCCCCCAGATCTCACTGTAAAGAGGACCGATCATGCCATATTGACCCCATATCTCACTGTAAAGAGGACCTGTCATGCCATATTCCTATTACAAGGGATGTTTACATTCCCTGTAATAGGAATAAAAGTTTTTTAAAGTGTCAAACTAAAAAAAAGAAAAATAAAATTACCAAAAAAATAAAAAAAATTTAAAGCGCCCCTGTCCCCGTGTGCTCGCACGCAGAAGCGAACGCATATGTAAGTCCCGCCCACATATGAAAACGGTGTTCAAACCACACATGTGAGGTATCGCCGCGAACGTTGGATCGAGAGGAATAATTCTGGCTCTAGACCTTTTCTTTAACTCAAAACATGTAACCAGTAAAAAAAATTAAAAGCGTCGCCTATGGGGATTTTTACGTACCGAAGTTTGGAGCCATTCCACGAGCGTGTGCAATTTTGAAGCGTCACATGTTAGGTATCTATTTACGCAGCGTAACATCATCTTTCACATTATGCAAAAAAATTGGGCTAACTTTACGTTTTTGTTTTTTTTCCAAAAAAAGCGTGTTCGAAAAATTGCTGCGTAAATACCGTGTGAGATAAAAAGTTACAACGACTGCCATTGTATTTTCTAGGGTCTTTGCTAAAAAAAACATATATAATATTTGGGGGTTCTGTGTAATTTTCTAGCAAAAAAAATGATGAATTTTACATGTTGGAGAGAAATGTCAGAATTGGCCTGGATGGGAAGTGGTTAAGATACACTTATGCCGCGTACACACGGTCGGAATTCTCGTCTGAAAAAGCTCTGATGGTTTTCCCGTTGGAATTCCGACGGAATTCCGCTCAAGCTGTGTTGCCTACACACGGTCACACCAAATTCCGACGGTCAGTAACACAGCGGCATAAAACACGTTCGACTGCACTATAAAAGGGAAGTTTAATGCTTCCGAGCATGCGTCGAATTGTTTCTGAGCATGCGTCAGAATTTTGCGTCGGAATTGCATACACACGATCGGAAATCCGATAGAAAGGTTTTCCGTTGGAAAAATTAGGAACAGGTTCTCAATCCAAAGTCCGTCGGAAATTCCGACAGAAAAAGACCGATGGGCGTACACATGGTCGGAAAATCCGATGAAAAGCTCCCATCGGACTGTTTCCATCGGAAATTCCGACCGTGTGTATGCCACATTAGCCTACGTATACGATCTGGAGTGACAATTGCTGAACGAGCAAATTTGTGCGCGTTCTCAACATGCATAGCTGTGAACCGAGCTTCGTCCTTTCTTCACACCCCCCTCCCCCCCCCATTCCGCATGGAATTCCCAGGAATTACAATATGTTATTAGCCTCATTAGGTTGTACAATGTTTGTGATTCTGCCGGCTCTCGGCGCTGGGGATTTATGTTTGGCGGTGTCCTCTGAGGACGCTCGCTGAAAGGTATCGCAGAAGGTTCGATGTCCATTTGACTAGCAGTAAGTCAATGCGTGGGGGGAGGGGCTCTGGGGAGAGCGCTGATGCATTGTTCTCATGTCCTGCAGATTACATTATCCAGCGGACATGCAAGATACAAACAGCGTCTTTTTTTTTTTACCTGCCATTAAAGAGGAGAGCGGCGTGACAGGTGCGCGTTGGGGGAATTCTCCCTGTACTAACATTGCGCTTTTTTTACGAGAAGGGGGGGAGGGGTCAGCCGCTGCTTTACATAACTCAGGCTCTGGAATAAGATCCTGCTAAGTAAAACTGACAAAATAATAGATTCTAAATAACTATGGCGCTGCATGGGCTGAGTCGCCGCTGCCTCCAAAAAAAAAAAAATATATATATATATTTATACACAGTATATATATATGTATATATATATATATATATATATATATATATATATATATATATATATTGTATATACTCGAGTATAGGCCGACCCGAATATAAGCCGAGGCACCTAATTTTACCACAAATAACTGGGAAAACGTATTGACTCGAGTATAAGCCTAGGGTGAGAAATGCGCAGCTACTATAAGTGGAAAAGAGGGTCAACAATGCCCATTTGCAGCCTCACTGTGCCCATTTGCAGCCCCACTGTGCCCATTTGCAGCCATAGGTCCCCCAAACTTCAAACTTGGTAGTTAAGGGTTCCTAGATGCCCCCTTAGCTGCAGCCAAAATTTGGGGTCTCCGGACCCAAAGGGTCCCGAAATGACATTGCTGCAGATAGACACAGTTGACCGACTTTTGGGCCCTGTATCTCGGGGCCACTTAGTGCTAGGAACCCCATCTTTGGATATGTTGTAGTGATAGGTTGGGATGGCATAATAAATTTGGGGTTCCTCGCACCAAGTGCCCCCGAGATACGGGGCCCCAAAGTCGGGTCGGAAAATGTCAAGCACTTTTCTGCAGCAGAGAATGACATTTTCCGAACCTACTTTGGGGCCCCGTATCTTGGGGCCACTTAGTGCTAGGTACCCCAAATTTGGTATGCCCACCCAACCTAGCACTACAACATATCCAAAGATGGGGTTCCTAGCACTAAGTGGCCCTGAGATACAGGGCCCCAAAGTCGGTCAACTGTGTCCATTTGCAGCAATGGATATGTTGTAGTGATAGGTCCACTGGGTTGGCATACCAAATTTGGGGTTCCTAGCACCAAGTGGCCCCGACATACGGGGCCCCAAAGTCGGGTCCGAAATTTTTTTTTTCTTCTTGACTCGAGTATAAGCCGAGGGGGGCACTTTCAGCACAAAAAAATGTGCTGAAAAACTCGGCTTATACTCGAGTATATATGGTATATATATATATATATATATATATATATATATATATATAATATGTAAAAGTACAATATATATGTAAAGTGCTGCATAACTTGATGGCGCTATACAAGTACCTGTAATTATGTATACATATACTGTATATATATATATATACAGTTGTGCTCATAAGTTTACATACCCTGGCAGAATTTATGATTTTTTGGCCATTTATTAGAGACTATGAATGATAACACAAAAACGTTTCTTTCCCTCATGGTTAGTGTTTGGCTGAAGCCATTTATTATCAATCAACTGTGTTTACTATCCAAATGACCCTGATCAAAAGTTTACATACCCCAGTCCTTCATACCGTGTATTCCCACCTTTACTATCAATGACAGCTTGAAGTCTTTAGTAGTATTTGTGGATGAGGCTCTTTATCTTCTCAGATGGTAAAGCTGCCCATTCCTCTTGGCAAAAAGCCTCCAGTTCCTGTAAATTCTTGGGCTGTCACATTTGAGATCTCCCCAGAGGGGCTCCAATGATATTGAGGTCAGGAGACGGAGACGGCCACTCCAGAACCTTCACTTTTATTCTGCTGTAGCCAATGACAGGTGGACTTGGCCTTGTGTTTTGAATCATTGTCATGTTGGAATGTCCAAGTACGTCCCATGTGCAGCTTCCTGGCTGATGAATGCAAATGTTCCTCCAGTATTTTTTTGATGACATACTGCATTCATCTTATCATCAATTCTGACCAAATTTCCTGTGTCTTTGTAGCTCACACATCCCCAAAACATCAGCGATCCACCTCCGTGTTTCACAGTAGGGATGGTGAATCTTTCATCATAGGCCTTGTTGATTCCTCTCCAAATGTAGTGTTTATAGTTCTGGCCAAAAAGCTCATTTTTGGTCACTCGAAATGACTTTGTGGCAGAAGGTTTGAGGTTTGTCTCTGTCCTGTTTGGCGTATTGTAAGCCGGATACTTTGTGGCATTTGTGTAGTAATTAGGGTTGAGCGAACCCGAACTGTAAAGTTCGGGTCCGTACCGGACTTTAGGGTGTTCGGGTCCCGGACCCGAACCCGAACAATTGACCGTATGTTCGGGTTCGGGTCCGGTGTTCCCCGGATTTAATGTTGCTTTTTAAAATGTCTTTTAAAAGCACTCGCGGCTATATTAATTGATATTCATATAGCCGCGAGTGCTTTTAATACAGAGAACAGTCATTGAAGTCATTTATTTTTAATAAGTTAGTCATAAAAAGTGTTTGGGGACCCGGGTCCTGCCCCAGGGGACATGTATCAATGCAAAAAAAACTTTTAAAAACGGCCGTTTTTTCGGGAGCAGTGATTTTAATAATGATTAAATTGAAACAATAAATGTGTAATATTCCTTTAAATGTCGTACCTGGGGGGTGTCTATAGTATGCATGTAAAGGGGCGCATGTTTCCTGTGCTTAGAACTGTCTGCAAAAAGTGTCATTTTTGCAGAAAAGAAAGCTATTTAAAATCACTCGCGGCTATATGAATTGTCGGCTCCCGTAATACAGAGAACAGTCATTCATCTAAAGTCATTCATAAAAAAAAAGTCATCGATAAAAAAAAAAAAAGCGTAGGGGTCCCCCCCAAATTCAATAACCATGCCCTTCAGGTCTGGGATTGATATTAAGGGGGATCCCAGCCAAAAAAAAAAAAAAAATGGCGTAGGGTCCCCCTCAAAATCCATACCAGACCCTTGAGGTCTGGGATGGATTTTAAGGGGAAACCCAGCCAAAAAAAATGGCGTGAGGTCCCCCTCAAAATCCATACCAGACCCTTATCCGAGCACGCAACCTGGCAGGCCGCAGGAAAAGAGGGGGGGACGAGAGCGGCCCCCCCTCCCGCCTGAACCGTACCAGGCCACATGCCCTCAACATTGGGAGGATGCTTTGGGGGTCTAAGACCCCCAAAGCATCTTGTCCCCATGTTGATGAGGACAAAGGCCTCATCCCCACAACCGTGCCCGGTGGTTGTGGGGGTCTGCGGGCGGGGGGCTTATCGGAATCTGGAAGCCCCCTTTAGCCCCCCTGTGTGAAATGGTAAGGGGGTACCCCTACCATTTCACCAAAAAAGTGTCAAAAATTGTAAAAATGACAGGAGACGGTCTTTGACAATTCCTTTATTAAAATCTTCTTTCTTCTGGTCTTCCTTTCTTCATCTTCTCCTTCCGGCATCTTCTTCTTCCATCTTCTTCTTCCTCCGATCCGCTTCTTCTTGGCCTTCTCGTCCAGCATCGGTGTCTCTTCTGGGCCGCTCCGCGCAATGGGAGGCTCCCGCTGGGTGAGGCTTCTCTTCGGTATCTTCTTCCACGGCGTCGGTCTCTGAGGCTTCTCTCCGGTATCTTCTTCCAGGGCGTCGGTCTGTTCTTGGGCCACTCCTCGCAATGGGAGGCTCCCGGTGTGTGAGGCTTCGCTTGGGCTGACAGTTCTTTTATAACGGAGGGCGGGGCCACCTGGTAACCCCGCCCCCCTCTGACACATGGGAACGTCATGGGGACTTCCCTATGGCTTTCCCCGTGACGTGGGGAAAGCCATAGGGAACTCCCCATGACGTCCCCATGCGTCCATCCCAGACCTGAAGGGCCTGGTTATTGAATTTGGGGGGACCCCTACGCTTTTTTTTTTTTTATTTTTTTTTTTTTATCAATGACTTTTTTTTATGAATTACTTTCAATGAATGACTGTTCTCTGTATTACGGAAGCCGACAATTCATATAGCCGCGAGTGATTTTAAATAGCTTTCTTTTCTGCAAAAATGACACTTTTTGCAGAGACAGTTCTAAGCACAGGAAACATGCGCCCCTTTACATGCATACTATAGACACCCCCCAGGTACGAAATTTAAAGGAATATTACACTTTTATTGTTTCAATTTAATCATTATTAAAATCACTGCTCCCGAAAAAAACGGCCGTTTTTAAAAGTTTTTTTTGCATTGATACATGTCCCCTGGGGCAGGACCCGGGTCCCCAAACACTTTTTATGACTAACTTTTTAAAAATAAATGACTTCAATGACTGTTCTCTGCATTAAGGGGGACGGGAGCCGACACTTTATTATAGCCATTCGGGTCCCCATTGACTTCAATGGGGTTCGGTGTTCGGGGTCAAGTTCGGGTTAAGTTCGGTCCCGAACCCGAACTTTTTTCTGAAGTTCGGCCGAACCTGCCGAACCCGAACATCCAGGTGTCCGCTCAACTCTAGTAGTAATGACTTTCTTCTGGCGACTCGAACATTCAGCCCATCTTTCTTCAAGTGCCTCCTTATTGTGCATCTTGAAACAGCCACACCACATGAGTCCTGTATTTCACCTGAAGTTATTTGTGGGATTTTCTTTGCATCCCGAACATTTTTCATGGCAGTTGTGGCTGAAATTTTAGTTGGTCTACCTGACCGTGGTTTTGGTTTCACCAGAACCCCTCATTTTCCTCTTCTTTATTAGAGTTTGAACACTGCTGATTGGCATTCTCAATTCCTTGGATATCTTTTTATATCCCTTTCCTGTTTTATACAGTTCAACTACCTTTTCCCGCAGATCCTTTGACAATTCTTTTTGCTTCCCCCATGACTCAGAATCCAGAAACCTCAGTGCAGCACTGGATGAAAGATGCAAGGGTCTGTCAGGAGTCCAGAAACTCAGTGACCTTTTATACACACTAATTACAAGCAAACAGATCACAGGTGAGGAGGGTTACCTTTAATAGCCATTCAAACCTCTTTGTGTCAACTTGTGTGCATGTTATCAGGACAAAATCACCAGGGTATGTAAACTTGTGATCAGGGTCATTTGGGTAGTTTCTGTTATCATTATGATTTAAAAATAGTAAACACAGTTGATTGATAATAAACACTAACAATGAGTGAAAGAAAAGGTTTTGTGTTATCATTCATATTCTCTGAAAAATGGCCAAGAAATCATAAATTCTGCCAGGGTATGTAAATTTATTAGCACAACTGTGTATATATATATATATATATATATATATATATATATATATACACACACACACACACACACACACACACACGTCTACAATGGTTGCCACTGCATCCCATCCAATTGGTTGCCACTGCACGCATATCAGAGATAAAAAAAAGGGCCCCGGGTGCGCAGCAAACACTATAGTAAATATAATCCAAAAGAGAGAGTTGAACTCACAGGTCTGGAAAGGTGAACACACAGTGAAGGTTTTATTACGACATTTCAATGAGGCACAAGCTCGTCTTCCTCAGGACAAGTCCTGAGGAAGACGAGCTTGTGCCTCATCGAAACGTCAATATATATATATATATATACACACACACACACACTGCATTATTATTTTATAACAAAGATTTTAATTGATTTACACGAAGAAAGGGAGGTGTAAATATGCATGGAAAGCCAAGAAACCAGCTGAAATCTATCAGTAATTAGAAAGCAATCCTGCCTCTTGTCAGTGAAAATTAATATCAGCTGGTTCAGTCTCATCTGATGGCCTATAAAAGGGTCTCGTTACCAAGGTGTCACACAAGAAACATCTCATGATGGGTAAAAGCAAAAATCTCTCAAGACCTTCGCAACCTTATTGTTGCAAAACGTACTGGTGGCATTGGCTACAGAAGGATTTCTAATCTTCTGAATGTTCCAGTGAGCACTGTTAAGGCCATAATCCGAAAGTGGAAAGAACATCATGTCACCATAAACCGGCCACGTCCAGGTGCTCCTCGCAAGATTTCTGACAGAGGAGTGAAAAGAATTATCAGAAGAGTTATGGTTTAGAGCCCTACGGACGATACGAGTAAAGATGACATACAGGATTAACACAAACTTACCAACATGAAATGGACCTGAAAGTGTGCCTTGGTCTATCGTACGGTACACCAAATAAGGGGGCATACCCTAGATAAGGAGTGATGGAATGAGAGTAGCTATGAAATGATGTGAAATGAGTATTCTGTTTGGAGTAAGAATACTTGAGAAATGCCCTAAGAAGGGGAAGGGAGGTTGGGTATCTCACACAGGAAACCGACAAGGACCGGCAGGAAGTGGGCTGATTATATACCCTCCGGGCTCCTCCCATAACTTCAGGCCACCATACTGGCCTTCCAATTTGTCCAACAGCCAAGGACCACTTGTGAGGAGCTTCAGAAAGACCTGGTATTAGCAGGTACAACAATAAGTAATGCACTCACCCACCATGGCCTGTATACACGCTCACCACGCAAGACTCCATTGCTGAAGAAAAAGCATGTTGAAGCTCGTTTAAAGTTTTCTGTACAAGATTTAGACAAGCCTGTGAAATACTGGGAGAATATAGTCTGGTCAGTTGAGACCAAAATGGAACTCTTTGGATGCCATAATACACACCATGTTTGGAGGTCCAATGGCACATCACCCCAAAAACACCCCCCATACCAACAGTGAGGTTTGGAGGTGGGAACATCATGGTGTGGCTGTTTTTAAGCATATAGTACTGGAAAACTTCATATAATTGAAGGAAGGATGAATGGAAAAATGGACCAAGACATTCTTGATAAAAATCTGCTGATATCTACCAGGATGATGAAGATGAAACGAGGGCGAACATCTCAGCAAGACAATCATCTAAAACACAAAGCCAAGGAAAACTCTCAATTGGTTTCAAAAAAAGAAAATAAAGGTTCTAGAATGGATCCAGCCAATCACCTGACTTGAATCCAATAGAAAATCTATGGAAAGAACTAAAGAGTTCATAGAAGAGGCCCACGGGACCTTCAAGATTTGAAGACTGTTTCTGTGGAAGAATGGGCCGTAATCACACCCGAGCAACGCCTGTGACTAGTTTCTCCATACAGGAGGCGTCTTGAAGCCGTCATTACCAACAGAAGATTTTGTAACAATTATTAAATATATTTCAGTTGGGCTGTTCAATACTTTTTCCCTGCGTCCTTCCGTTTTATTACACAGAACTTTATTTCTGAATGTATTTGTTTTGGTGTCTTTCTATGTATGGATTGTATGGGTTGTTACCGACATGTGGGGAAAATAAAACTGTGGACTAGATGGACAGAGATACAAATGTAATTGTATCATGCCGGCACATCATGGAGGAGAGCGGGATGGAGGATTAGGTTCTATAGGAGGGACATTTGGTGGAGGTAAGAGTTACAATATAACAATTAAGCGACTGTTGTGCGGATCCTCTAAGCTCATTGTTTTATGACGGGTCCTCTTGAAGCAGCAGCTGGAAGCGGCATTATTCTTCACATAACATTCTCCTGGTTGTCGTCTCCTGCAGGGACGCTGCTTTGGCTGCCTTTTACCTTATTAAATCAGGATCTTCACTCCAGCTAAGAGTCTTATCGCTCCAGCTGGAATCAGCTTAGCGGGAAAAACCGTGCAGATCTCCGGAAACCGTAAAGACATGGCAGACTTCCAGAACGCGGCTTCAGGGAAAAGTCGTCTTCTTGGAGGTTCCTTGCCGAAGTTTACCTCTAGGGACGAGCCAACCAGTTTTAAACTAGCAGCCGATCCAGCCGGTTTGCTTTTAGCATTAGGATTTCCCGATGCCATAATCTCCAAAAACGAGACCTCCCGGACCCCACCTCAAAATACATGGGGACCACCCAACACACTCACTTTATGGGTTGTTCCTGCCTTGTCCCCCACCTCTAAATATGTGGAGACCAACCTTCATACCCACTTTATGGGTTGTTTGCACATAGACCTCACCTCTAAATATGTGGGGACCACCCACCACACTTTATGAGTTGCTACTGCCTTGACCCCACCTCTAAATATGTGGGGACCACCCTTCACACCCACTCTATGGGTTGTTTGCACCTAGACCTCACCTCTAAATATGTTGTTCTTGCCTTGTCCCCCACCTCTAAATATGTGGGGACCACCCATCGCACTCAATTTATGGGTTGCCCTTGCCTTGTCCCCCACCTCTAAATATGTGGAGACCAACCTTCACACCCACTTTATGGGTTGTTTGCACCTAGACCTCACCTCTAAATATGTGGAGACCAACCTTCACACCCACTTTATGGGTTGTTTGCACCTAGACCTCACCTCTAAATATGTGGAGACCAAACTTCACACCCACTTTATGGGTTGTATGCACCTAGACCTCACCTCTAAATATGTGGAGACCAAACTTCACACCCACTTTATGGGTTGTTTGCACCTAGACCTCACCTCTAAATATGTGGGGACCATCCACCACACTTTATGAGTTGCTACTGCCTTGACCCCACCACTAAATATGTGGAGACCACCCTTCACACCCACTCTATGGGTTGTTTGCACCTAGACCTCACCTCTAAATATGTGGGGACCACCCATCACACTCACTTTATGGGTTGTTCTTGCCTTGTCCCCCACCTCTAAATATGTGGGGACCACCCTTCATACCCACTCTATGGGTTGTTTGCACCTAGACCTCACCCTTAAATATGTAGGGACCACCCATCACACCCATTTTATGGGTTGTTCCCATCTAGACCCCACTTCCAAATATGTGGGGGACCACCCATAACAGCCACCTAATGGGTTGATCCTGCCTTGACCCCACCTCAAAATATGTGGGGACCACCCTTCACACCCAATTTATGGGTTGTTCCCACCTAGACCTCACCTCTAAATATATGGGGACTACCCACCACACCCATTTAAGGTTTTTTTACTGCCTAGACCCCACCTCTAAATATGTGGGGAACCCCATCACACCCATTTTATGGCTTGTTCCTACCTAGACCCCACCTCTAAATATGTGGGGACCGCCCATCACACCCATTTTATGGGTTTTTCCCACCTAGACCCGACCTCTAAATATGTGGGGACCACCCATCACAACCACTTTATTTGTTGTTCCCACCTAGACCCCACCTCAAAATATTGCAGTTGTAATGGTTGTGTGAGTTACCGTGCACGTGCAGTAACCATGATAAGTTTCATGCTGTGATCCCAGGACATGGCCTGAAACACAACATTAGCGGGACACAGGTCCAAGAGGCAGGACTGTACTGGCAAATCTTGGGACAGTTGGCATGTATGAGACTAACAAAAGTTAAAAAATAAACTTTTTGAGTTTCTGCGCATGTGGAGTGTTGTGTGAGTTACCATGCACGTGCAGTAACTTTGATAAATTTCATGCTGTGATCCCAGGCCATGGCAGGGGACACAGCATCAGCAGGACAGAGGTCCAATATGTGTAACTAGACATGTGCACAACAAAAAAATTCGTTTTTTTTTTTTTTCGTTTAGTTTTTTTCGTTTCCGAAAAAAAAAAATCGTTTTTTTTCGTTTCGTTTTTTTCGTTTCCGTTGATTCGTAACGATTCGTACATTCGTAAGTCGTCGGTGTTCGTATTCGTAACGATTCGTACATTCGTAAGAGTTATTTTTTCGTCGATTCGTTTTTTTGTTAGTTTAATTTTCGGACGCATTCGTATTTATTCGTACATTCGCAACATTCGTAACATTCGTAGATTCGTAATCGGAGCATAATTCATAATTTTATGTAATGTGTATGCTATTATTACATTTTAATAATTTACGAATCGAAAAAAAAAAAAAAAGTTACGAATCGAAAAAAAAAAGTTACGAATCGAAAAAAAAGTTACGAATGTACAAATTTTTTTGTTCAATAGAGACACGGAAAATTACAAATCGAAAAAAAAAAAAGTTACGAATCAGAAAAAAAAAATACGAATCGAAAAAAAAAGTTACGAATCGAAAAAAAAAGTTACAATTCGTTCATTCGTACGAAAACGAACGAACGAAAATAACGAAAAAAAAAAAAAAACGAAAAACGAAACGAATTGCACATGTCTATGTGGAACTAGCCTGGCAAATCTAGGGGAGTCGGCATGTATGAGACTTACAAAAGTTAACTGGACCACTTACTAATTTACTCTCATCACAGCACAGCTGCAGTAAGACCCCCAAAACAGGAAACCTGTATTTCCTTTTTTCCCCACAAATAGAGATTTCTTTTGCTGGTATTTAGATCACCTCTGCGGTTTTTATTTTTTGCGCTATAAACAAAAGATTTGCGACAATTTTGAAAAAAAAACACAATATTTTTTTACTTTTTGCTATAATAAATATCCCCCAAAAAAAATAAAAATAAAAAAATGTCTTTATCAGTGTAGGCCAATACGTATTCTTCTACATATTATTGGTCAAAAAAAAAAATCACAATAAGCGTATATTGATTGGTTTGTGCAAAAGTTATAGCTTTTACAAAATAGGGGATATATTTATGGCATTTTTTATTATAATTTTTTTTTTTTTTTTACTAGTAATGGCAGCGATTTTTTGCGGGACTGCGACATTGCAGCGGACAGATGGGACACTTTTGACACTTTTTTGGGACCAGTGACAATTATACAGCGACCAGAGCTATAAAAACGCATTAATTACTGTGTAAATGTCACTGGCAGGGAAGGGGTTAACACTAGGGGGGCGATGAAGGGGTTAAATGTGTTCCCTGGGAGGTGTTTCTAACTGTGGGGGGGATGGGACTGACTGGGAGTAGAGAGAGATCGCTGTTCCTGATCACTAAGAACAGACAATCACTCTGTACTCCCCTGTCAGAACGGGGATCTGTTTGTATACATTGACAGATCCCCGTTCTGGCTCTCTGTGGAGCGATTGCGGGTGGCCGGCAGACATCGCGGCCACGCGCATATGCTCCCCCGCCGTGCAGCTTGCGCGCACACCACTGTAGCTATTAAACGGTCCAGCCTACAGCTACAGAGATTTGCACGATTGAGCTGACCTGCTGCAGTATAACGATGGCGGCTGCTCGGCAAGCGGTTAATGCATTTTATGAATTGAGGTGAAACCTTCTGTGCGGCAGCTGCCCCCCCCAGAGCCCCCCTTTTTCTTACCTGAACCCGGTCCTTCCAGTGACTAGCCCAACAACTCCAGCTTCTGTCTCTGGTCCTCATTGGATAGATTTATAGCAGCAGGAGCCATTGGCTCCCGCTGCTGTCAATCAAATCCAGTGACACGGGCGCTGGGGGAGGGGGGCAGGGCAGAGTCCTGCTGTCTGTGTCAATGGAGCGCGCCCACACGAGTGCCCCCCTAATGGTAAGTGTCTCTCTGTGGAGACACCCAATGAGGAGGAGGAGTCAGGAGCGCCACCGGAACACCCCAGAAGAGGAGGATCGAGGCCGTTCTGTGAAAAACTCTTGCACAGAGCAGGTAAGTATAACAAAAATAAAAAACAATATTTTACAATCACTAGTTAACTGCACAGCAACAGCATAAAAATGGTGAAGAGTTTTAGCAGATACATGTGATGGCTCTTGCCTCTGTGGGGGAGCCTTTATTTTTTTAAACAGTTTTGAAAGATGAATGTCACTATTAATACGCCCTCTTTCTGTCTTTACAGCCATTAAAGATCTATGTCCTTGTTATTGCCCCTGAATCAGTGTGAGATCTGTATGTCATTGCGGTTGTCCCAGTAGGTGTCCCCCGACATGAAAACAGATATTGGTGATATATAAAGCAATAAAATAAAGCTAAAGCTAGAACGATGTTTGAGAACCTCTGGAAGACGAGTGCCGCTATGCACTGCGGAGGTGAAATGCCGTTATTAGGCCTCATACACACAAGATGACCTAAAAACATCAGAACTGAAAAACATCAGAGAGAGAGAAAATAGAGATCTATAGAAATATATATGTAGAAAAGGGAAAATAAAAAAAATGCCAATATTGTTTAAAATAATTAATAAAATGGAAAAAAGGTACAAACGTTTAAAAAAAAGTAATTAATATTATTTTAATAATAAAAAAATCTCTCTCTCTAGACATTGTTATTATTAAAATGATATTATTTATGTTTTATGTTATATAATGTTATTATAATTGTTACATTTTATAAATTTTTTTTAAACTATTTGAGTTTTTTTTTAACTTCTTTTCTCCCTCTCTCTCTGTCTATATATATATATACTAGGGCTGTTACTGATTAAAATTTTCGTGTTCAATATATCGATTTTTTTTTCATTTCGATTAATTATAACGCACATACAGATCCAACTACTTTTAGCTGATCTCCTTGCATTGCAACTCTGCATTAGTCAGTGGTAAATGTGGTATACACTATATACCCGACACTAGTTAGTTTCCACAATCCATGACTTAACTTCACAGTTCACACAAATCACTCTCACCTTATGGCATGGACCCCTGTGCCAACAGGTGGTCATGCAAGCGGGTATCAAAAGGGTTAACAGGGACCATAAACTTCTCTCACGTCTCCTTAGATCTCAGCAAGGACGCAGGTCATGGGTAGAAAGAAAGGATCTAAGTGCTCACCGCTTAAGTATAAGATTTAATTGTTGTGTTCAAACATAAACTACTCACATAAAGATGATAAAAACACAGAATGTAAAGCCGACAATCATGTTAGTTCTGTAGGGCAGCAGCGGGTGACGTCATGCGTAGCTCCTCCCCCGTATGCGTTACGTTCAATCAGAACTTTGACATCACCGGTGATGTTGATGCCCGTGACGTCACCGGATCTCCGACGGAACTCTGTAGGGCAGCAGTGGATGACGTCATGTGTAGCTCCTCCCCCGTACGAGTTACGTTCAATCAGAACTTTGACATCACCGGTGATGTTGATGCCAGTGACGTCACCGGATCTCCGACGGAACTCTGTAGGGCAGCAGTGGATGACGTCATGTGTAGCTCCTCCCCCATATGCGTTGCGTTCAATCAGAACTTTGACATCACCGGTGATGTTGATGCCAGTGACGTCACCGGATCTCCGACGGAACTCTGTAGGGCAGCAGTGGATGACGTCATGCGTAGCTCCTCCCCCGTACGAGTTACGTTCAATCAGAACTTTGACATCACCGGTGACGTTGATGCCCGTGACATCACCAGATCTCCGATGGAACTCCCTGAAGACCCGGAAGCCGGCGGACAGGTGAGTACTGATCAAAACAATTTTGATCGTTTAAAAAAAATGAACGATTAATCGGGGAATTAATCTTTAATTTCCACAGCCCTAATATATAGCCTTCCTTCTAGATTGTAAGCTCTAGCGAGCAGGGCCCTCTGATCCCTCCTGTATTGAATTGTATTGTAATTGTACTGTCTTCCCCGATGTTGTAAAGCAATGTGAAAACTGTTGGCGCTATATAAATCCTGTATAATAATAATAATAATTAATATATATATATATCCTGAAACTTGGAGTTAAAGTTGCAACAGAGGAAAGTAAGTTGTATTTCACAACTAGATTTGAATAAAGGTTATGATTTACCTCTCTTTTTATAAATATTTTGTTTCTTTTTTTCTTTTTCAGATGTTTATACGGATAATCTGAAACATCGGGGAATTGTGTATCTCCTGAATATTAGCTCAGCTGTAATGTTAGACTTTGGGGTTGATTTACTAAAGGCAACTCCACTTTGCAGTGCAAGTGCACTCGCTTTAGATTTGAGGGGAAGATCTGAAATGAGGGGAAGCTCTGCTGATTTTATCATCCAATCATGTGGAAGCAAAAATGCTGTTTTTTTTATTTTCCTTGCATGTCCCCCTCGGATCTACAGCGACTGCCCTTCCAAGTGCACTTGTGGCGCAAATTGGATTTACCTTTAGTAAATAACCCCCCCCCCCCATCTTGCGTTAACCACTTAAGCCCCAGAAGGATTTGCCCCCTTAATGACCAGCCAATTTTTTGTGATACGGCACTGCGTCGCTTTAACTGACAATTGCGCGGTCGTGCGACGTTGTACCCAAACAAAATTCTCACCTCTGGGTGGCAGTGATGGGCACTAATCAGCACTGGTAGGCGACACTGATAGGCAGCACTGCTAGGTGGCACTGATGAGGCACCACTGGTGGGCATTGATAGGTGGCACTGGTGGGCATTGATAGGTGGCACTCATGGGCATTGATAGGTGGCACTGGTGTACTTGTGGGCACTGATTGTTGGGCACTGATTGGCAGGCACTGTGGGCACTGATTGGTGGGCACTGTGGGCACATATGAGGTGGCTTTGCCTCTCCCTGCTCGGGACCGATGTCCCTTCAGCAGGAGCGGCTTTTTTTCTCCTCACGCTGTCAGCCTGAGAAGAAATCAAAACCGATTACCGATCTTCTGTTTACATCATGTGATCATTGGCTGACAGCTGATCACGTGGTAAGGGGTTGGGATCGACCCTTTACTCCGATCTGTGATATATATATATATATATATATATAGATAGAGAGAGAGAGAGAGAGAGAGAGAATGTATCCAATGAAAATACGGTGGTTTCTGAACATTGTACATGAAAAACGTCATAAATGTGCATTTACATGCGTTTAGGTGCGTTTCTGAGCATTCGGGTGTTTTTTTTCAGCTCAAAAACCCCCCTTCAGAATACAACTTTGGAGTTTTTTTTCCCTACCTCTGTTCCGGCGCTCTCCGCGATCGTCACTTATTATCCGCAACCAGTTGATAAGTTCATTTTACACGGCAAGCGGCACCAGCTCGCCGCGATAAAAAAGAAAAAGATTTGAAAAACACGGCCTATCAGCCGCCTCCGATAATGACTTGTGGTGAATAATGCCCGGATTTCGCCCTCTTCCTTTGTAATCGCTGTGTGACTTATAATGAGGAGCTCTGAAGAACTGCGGACTTCTCTCTGTCAATCTGTTAATAATCTGAGGGTTACGACCTTTATCTGAAAATGAAAAATCTATTTATACGGCTCCCTCTCTTGGGCACAAATTAATGGCTGAAAAGTGACTTTAATTTCAGAGGTGCCGTCCGCTCGGCGTGTAATTAGGGAAGATTTTTTTGAGTGGTGGCTGAAAAAAGAGCGTTTTTTGCGATTCGGCACTGCATTGCTTTAACTGACAATTGCGCGGTCGTGCGGCGTGGCACCCAAACAAAATTGACGTCCCTTTTTTCCCACAAATAGAGCTTTCTTTTGGTGGTATTTGATCACCTCTGCGTTTTTTATTTTTTGCGCTATAAACAAAAAAATAGCAACAATTTTGAAAAAAACACATTATTTTTTACTTTTTGCTATAATAAATATCCCCCAAAAATATATAAAAATGTTTTTTCCCTCAGTTTAGGCCGATACGTATTCTTCTACATATTTTTGGTAAAAAAAAAAATCGCAATAAGCGTTTATTGATTTGGTTCGTGCAAAAGTTATAGCGTCTACAAAATAGGGGATAGTTTTATGGCATTTTTATTAATAATTTTTTTTTTTTACTAGTAATGGGGCGATCTGCGATTTTTATCGTGAATGCGACATTATGGCGGACACATCGGACAATTTTCGCGTGATTTTGGGACCATTCACATTTATACAGCGATCAGTGCAATTAAAAATGCATTGATTACTGTGTAAATGTCACTGGAAGTGAAGGGGTTAACCACTAGGTGGCGCTGTAGGGGTTAAGTGTGTCCTAGGGAGTAATTCTAACTGTGGGGGGGGAGGGGCTGTGTGTGACACGACACTGAGCTTTCTTTTGGTGGTATTTGATCACCTCTGCGTTTTTTATGTTTTGCGCTATAAACGAAAAAATAGCAACAATTTTGAAAAAAATGCATTATCTTTTACTTTTTGCTATAATAAAATATATAAAAAAGCATTTTTTTCCCTCAGTTTAGGCCGATACTTATTCTTCTACATATTTTTGGTAAAAAAAAATCCCAATAAGCGTTTATTGATTTGGTTCGCGCAAAAGTTATAGCGTCTACAAAATAGGGGATAGTTTTATGCCCTTTTTATTAATAATTTTTTTTTTTACTAGTAATGGCGGCGATCTGCGATTTTTATCATGAATGCGACATTATGGCGGACACATCGGAACAATTTTCGCGTGATTTTGGGACCATTCACATTTATACAGTGATCAGTGCAATTAAAAATGCATTGATTACTGTGTAAATGTCACTGGAAGTGAAGGGGTTAACCACTAGGTGGCACTGTAGGGGTTAAGTGTGTCCTAGGGAGTGATTCTAACTCTGGAGGGGAAGGGGCCTTGTGTGACACGACACTGATCACCGCTACCGATTACAGGGAGCTGTGATCAGTGTCACTAGGCAGAACAGGGAAATGCTTGTTTACATCAGATTCTCCCGTTCTTCCTCTCCGTGAGAAGATTGCGGGTATCCGCAATCACAGTCACGGAGGTGGCGGCAGGTGTGGGCACGCAAACTGCTGATATACGTTTTAAGGACCCTTCATGATGTCTTGCACCAAGGGGCTCCGGGACCAATGGAAAGGGCACCAACGGTCAGGAGGACACTTCATGGTGTCTTGCACCAAAGGGGCTCCGGGACCAATGGAAAGGGCACCAACGGTCAGGAGGACACTTCATGGTGTCTTGCTCCAAGGGGCTCCAGGACCAATGGAAAGGGCACCAACAGTCAGGAGGACCCTTCATGATGTCTTGCACCAAGGGGCTCTGGGATCAATGGAAAGGGTCCCAACGGTCAGGAGGACCCTTCATGATGTCTTGCACCAAGGGGCTCTGGGATCAATGGAAAGGGTCCCAACGGTCAGGAGGACCCTTCACGGTGTCTGGCACCAAGGGGCTCCGGGACCAATGGAAAGGGCACCAAAGGTCAGGAGGACCCTTCATGGTGTCTGGCACCAAGGGGCTCCGGGACCAATGGAAAGGGCACCAAAGGTCAGGAGGACTCTTCATGGTGTCTTGCACCAAGGGGGTCCGGGACCAATGGAAAGGGCACCAACGGTCAGGAGGACCCTTCATGGTGTCTTGCACCAAGGGGCTCCGGGACCAATGGAAAGGGCACCAACAGTCAGGAGGACCCTTCATGGTGTCTTGCACCAAGGGGCTTCGGGACCAATGGAAAGGGCACCAACGGTCAGGAGGACACTTCATGGTGTCTTGCACCAAGGGGCTCCGGGACCAATGGAAAGGGCACCAACAGTCAGGAGGAATGGATGGTGTGGGTGAATAGCTGCGCTATCCTACAAAGCTTAAAGCTGCCGACACAACAATGTGACAAATTGTAAACTAGTGAAAAATAGGAAAAGTGTGGCGCTAGGATAAAACATGTGAGAACATTCTTAGTGGGCAAGCATGAGGAAATCCAGACCACTATTGAGTGTTCAAAAAATTAGTATAAACAAAAATGGCAAGGACGTCAGTCCTTTGTGCACACCATGAAAGTCAGGAGGACCCTTCATGATGTCTTGCACCAAGGGGCTCCGGGACCAATGGAAAGGGTCCCAACGGTCAGGAGGACCCTTCATGATGTCTTGCACCAAGGGGCTCCGGGACCAATGGAAAGGGTATCAGCGGTCAGGAGGACCCTTCATGGTGTCTTGCACCAAGGCCCTGAAGGTTCTAGTTATGCCTTGTTGTGTCTTTTATATCTGCCAGGAGTTCAGCCTAAGCTTTGTTTTTATTATTTTTATGTGAACTGAGGTTTTCATCATGTAAAACATCGGGGGGGGGGGGGGGGGGGTCAATGCGGCCAACAACAGCTCAGCCTCCGATCAATATAAAGAGAGAAGATTAGAAATGCATAAGTGTTAACATCTACGGTAAGAATTCTGGGGAAGGAGAGATGGACCAGGTTGATGGAGCCTCTGCTTTTTTTTATGCGTCTATGTACATCGAGGAGAACAGCGAGCGGCGGCACCTATTTAATTAGCGAGGGATCGATAGGAAAGAATCCTTGATTGTCTCTGCGCGTCTTCCGAGCACCACTCTTTGCTGTTACAAAAGAGGCCGCACAATGCGAATAAGCTTTGAAGACTGCGTTGATGTACTTTCTCGAGGGGCCCCTTGACTTCGCCGCTGAGACACTCCAGCTGTTATTCCAAGACGAACCATTATGGATTCACCCTTCGGTGAACCGCCGCGCCTCCTTCCTTCACAGAAAAATAGAAAATGGATGGAAAAACAAAGAGCCCCTATCCCGTCCAGGCTTCATTATGTGCCTCTCAGAAACGTAACAACACAACAGGAGCACCAGGCCACGTGGTGGAAGAATGAATCCAAGAAGATTCATTAGATGATCACATAAAACATGGCCATGGTGGCTCATCAACACCGGCGATATTCCATACATCCCTATCCTGGTAATTCTTCCTACTTGAGTCCTCTACCTACATGCAGTTGAAAGAGGAATGTTTTGAGACCCCGAAACACATTAGATATTTAATACGAATAATGAATTATTGTCACTACTAAGATGCCCACTGAAGGGGAGCCTTGTTTTATGTGAGCAGCCCCACCAGAGCCAGAGGGCTCCCTGAATTACTATGTTTTCTTTGTTTTACTGAACAAATAAGCTTTTGCTAGGAGAATGTTGCAAGCTCCTGTGCTGCCTGTCCCCCTGCTCTGCTACTGGTCTCCACTTCCCTGCAGGTCTCTGATCCTCTTCTCCCCACAGGGTGGCTCTGTCTGCCTAATTTCCTCCTCCCCCACACTCGGACGGTGGCTCTGTGGCACCTTATTTGAATGTCACAAGCTCTGGGCTTGTGATAGTTCTGTCTATACTTCGCCTGACCACAGTAAAGCCCCATACACACGGTCGGACAATCCGCGGACCAGGTCGGTCGGATCCTGTCCGTCATACTTTGTCTGATGTTGGTTTTGCGTACACACGGTCGGACAAAGTTGTCGGAAAATCCGATCATTCTGAACGTGGTGACGTTTTTTGCCTACGACGGGACTACGTAGAGGCTAGTAGCCAATAGCTTTGGTCTTGTAATGTGATCTGAGCATGCGTAGCACTTTGTCCGGTCGGACAACCATACACACGATCGGATTTGGTGTGATCGGACCGTGTTGTCGGCAAATCTTTCCAGCAGGAGATAAGACTTTGTCCGTCGGACAATCCGACGTACACTGTCCGATGGTGCATACACACGGTCTGATTTTTCAACAACATTGTCCGATCGGAGAGAATCCATGAAAAAGTCAGACCGTGTGTATGGGGCTTTAGCCTGTCTTGACTCTATCATCTGCTGCCTGTCCTGAACCTCTGCCTGACCTTAGATTCCGTTTCATCTCCTGCTTGCCCTGAAGTCAGACAGTCTCTTGATTATGCTTTATCTGCTGTCCGCCCTGACCTTGGACTGCCTCTGGATTATATTTCATCTGCTACTCGCCCTGAACTTGGCCTATCTCTGGATTATGTTTCATCTCCTGCCAGCCCTGACCTCAGGATGTCTCTTGCTTGCACTTTGTCTACTGCCTGCCCTGACTAGGGATGAGCCGAACACCCCCGGGTTCGGTTCGCACCAGAACCTGCGAACGGACCTAAAGTTTGCGTGAACGTTAGAACCCTATTAGTTACAATGGACGCGAACGTTCGAAATCTAAAGTGCTAATTATAACGGCCAATATGCATGTTATTGTCATAAAACAGGTTTGGGGACCCGGGTCCTGCCCCACGGGACGTATATCAATGCAAAAAGAAGTTTTAAAAACTGACGTTTTTTAGGGAGCAGTCATTTTAATGATTCATAAAGTGAAAAAAAAAAAAAGTTAAATATTCCTTTAAATATGGTACCTGGGGGGTGTGTAAAGTATGCCTGTGAAGTGGCATGTGTTCCCCGTGTTTAGAACTGTCCTTGCACAAAATGACATTTCTAAAGGAAAAAAAGAAGCCATTTAAAACTGCTTGCGGCTTTAATGTCATGTCGCAGATGGCTGGATTAGATGACAACAGGGCAGAAGGGCAGATACAGGGTAAGGTGGTTTAGTGTGCTACTGCAGTGCTATACTCACACAGCACACACACACACTAACTACTCCTGCAGATGGCTGGATTGGTAGAGATTAGAGAACAGCACTGAGAAGAATAAACTATCCCTGCCTATTTTTCCTCTTTCCCTACACTATTCCCCACACAGAAATGAATCACAAGCTCATATAGTGTGTACACTGTACAGTACAGTCTGTCACTGTTCCTAACACCAGAACACACTACACGAGGCCGCCGGCGCGGCGGCCTTATATAGTGTGGGGCGTGTACTAAACCCCCTGAGCTATAATTGGCCACAGGCATCCTGCCTGTGGCCAATTATTGCTCTCCTCGCCGCTGGCTCTATGATTGGCCAAGCATGCGGGGTCACAGTGCATGCTTGGCCAATCATCAGCCAGCAATGCACTGCGACTGGCGCAGTGCATTGTGGACCGTTCGCATCACACGAATTTGATGCAAACGGCCCTCAGAGTTCTGGTTTCGACGAGCAGACGAGCGGCCGATGTTTGATTCGAACATGGGTTCGAATCGAACACCGGGCCCATCCCTAGCCCTGACTACAGACTGCTTTTTGATCTGGATTATGCTTCATCTGTTGCCTGCCCTGACCTTGGACTGTTTATGGATTATATTACATCTTGGGCTATCTCTGGAATATATTTCATCTGCTGCCATCCCTGACCTCAGATTATCTCTTGCTTGCACTTTGTCTGCTGTTCCCTGACCACAGACTGCCTCCGGGTTATTCTATCATATGCTGCCTGTCCTGACCCCCATTGTGACCCTCATGAGGTCACAGGTGTTCAGTAGGATTAAGGTCCGAAGGTGTTCAGTTGAATTGAGGTCCAAAGGTGTTCAGAAAGGTTGAAGTCCAAAGGTATTTAGAAAGGTTGAAGTCCAAAGGTGTTCAGCAAGACTGAGGTCCAAAGGTGTTCAGTAGGACTGAGGTTCAAAGTGTTCAGTTGGATTGAGGTCCAAAGGTGTTGAGTAGGGTTGAGGTCCACAGGTGTTCAGTATGGTTGAGGTTCACAGTATGGTTGAGGAATAAAAAAGATAAAATATTCAGAGCTAACACACCTATAAGTAAAATATATATAACTGCCAGCAGACACTCAAGGTAAATTCAATCAATCCCTCAGATAATTATAAAAGTAAACAATATAATAACTGTCCATAAATAAATAAAAAATGATCTGAAATAGTGCAAGTGGAAAGGTAAAAACGTATTGCAGGTTGATAGATCTGATAATTCTGTGATCCCTCCACCACATGTATAGATGGACTCTCACCTCCAGCATTCGACCTGAAACAGGTCACTATGCAATAAAGATATGGCTGAACACACGGATCCTCGTTCTAAGCAGTATCCAGATCCAACTCCATCAAAAGTGTGGTATCATATGTGAAGATAAAAGACACAATCTAGTGCTCTCTGCATTACAGTTTTAATGTTAAAAATAAATAGAATAGCACTTACAAGTCTCGCACTCAGATCCGAGTGCCGGCATACAAGTGACAGTCTGTTTGTATAACCAATGCAATGGCCGCGGGTGACGTCATGCGTGACACCTGACCCCGTACGCGTTACGTCCGTAGGCGGGACTTCCTCAGCGCGGGGCAGGCTGTACGCAGACGGCCCAATTTGTTATATTTATATATATAATTTTTATTTATATAACTACGGACGTAACACGTACGGGGATCAGGTGTCACGCATGACGTCACCCTTGCATTGGTTATAGAAACAGACTGTCACTTGTATGCCGGCACTCGGATCTGAGTGCGAGACTTGTAAGTGCTATTCTATTTATTTTTAACATTAAAACTGTAATACAGAGAGCACTAGATCGTGTCTTTTATCTTCACATATGATACCACACTTTTGATGGAGTTGGATCTGGATACTGCTTAGAACGAGGATTCGTGTGTTCAGCCATATCTTTATTGCATAGTGACCTGTTTCAGGTTGAATGCTGGAGGTGAGAGGCCATCTATACATGTGGTGGAGGGATCACAGAATTATCAGATCTATCAACCTGCAATACATTTTTACCTTTCCAATTGCACTATTTCGGATCATTTTTTATTTATTTATGGACATTTATTATATTGCGCAGCACTGTTTACTTTTACAGTATGGTTGAGGACCACAAGTGTTAAGTAGGATTGAGGTTCAAAGGTGTTCAGTAGGATTTAAATAGCAAGTGTTCAGTCAGATTAAGTTCCAAAGGTGGTCAGTAGGGGTGAGGTTAAAAGGTCTTCGGTAAGATTTAGGTCCAAAGGTATTCAGGGGAGTTGAGTTCCAAAGGCTTTCAGTAGGGTTGAGGTCCACAGGTGTTCAGTAGCATTAAGGTCCAAAGGTGTTCAGTCGGATTGAGGTCCAAAGGTGTTCTCTATGGCTCAGGTCCAAAAGTGTTCAGTAGACTGATGTCCAAAGGTGTTCAGTAGGGTTGAGGTTCAAAGGTGTTCAGAAAGGTTGAAGTCGGAATGAGGTCCAAAGGTGTTCTCTATGGCTCAGGTCCAAAAGTGTTCAGTAGACTGATGTCCAAAGGTGTTCAGTAGGGTTGAGGTTCAAAGGTGTTCAGAAAGGTTGAAGTCGGAATGAGGTCCAAAGGTGTTCTCTATGGCTCAGGTCCAAAAGGGTTCAGTAGACTGATGTCCAAAGGTGTTCAGTAGGGTTGAGGTCCAAAGGTGTTCAGAAAGGTTGAAGTCAGAATGAGGTCCAAAGGTGTTCTCTATGGCTCAGGTCCAAAAGTGTTCAGTAGACTGATGTCCAAAGGTGTTCAGTAGGGTTGAGGTTCAAAGGTGTTCAGAAAGGTTGAAGTCGGAATGAGGTCCAAAGGTGTTCTCTATGGCTCAGGTCCAAAAGTGTTCAGTAGACTGATGTCCAAAGGTGTTCAGTAGGGTTGAGGTCCAAAGGTGTTCAGAAAGGTTGAAGTCAGTATGAGGTCCAAAGGTGTTCTCTATGGCTCAGGTCCAAAAGTGTTCAGTAGACTGATGTCCAAAGGTGTTCAGTAGGGTTGAGGTTCAAAGGTGTTCAGAAAGGTTGAAGTCGGAATGAGGTCCAAAGGTGTTCTCTATGGCTCAGGTCCAAAAGTGTTCAGTAGACTGAGGTCCAAAGGTGTTCAGAAAGGTTGACGTCCCAAAGCTGTTCAGTAGGGTTGAGGTTAGGGCTCTGGCATCATACTTATGGCCAAATAGGTAGGTGTGAGGGTCAGGGGTCCATCTACTTTTATGCCCCGTACACACGGTCGGATTTTCCGACGGAAAATGTCCTATCGAACCATGTTGTCGGAAATTGTGTGGGCTCCATCAGACTTTTTCCGGCAGAAAAAGTTTGAGATCCTGCTCTCAAATTTTCCGACAACAAAGTCCTATCGGACTTTTTCCGATCATGTGTAGCGAATTCCGACGGACAAAGTGCCACGCATGCTCAGATCACATTACAAGACCAAAGCTATTGGCTACTAGCCTCTACGTAGTTCCGTCGTACGCAACGAACGTCACCACGTTCAGGATGATCGGATTTTCCAACAACTTTGTCCGACCGCGTGTATGCAACACCAGTGTCGGGCAAGATCCGTCGGAAAAAATCTGACGGATTTTGTGGTCGGAAATTCCGACCACAAAATTCGTTAGAGTGTGTGGCAAGAGACTGCATACCCTCTGAAAAGCCAGCTGTAAATGTATAAGATCTAATAAAACAATTCATATCAATAACTTTACCATTGCTTCATTGTTTTCTGGAAAGCTTCAGCAGTTCACTATTTGGTATAACTGGTTGCTGGTGCAGCTCATCAACATCCAATGCTGGATTAATGGTAATGAGTCAATATCACGGCTTCATATCCCACTTTCTCTCAGTATGAGAAACCCCATAGTGTCTCACTCTATACGACTGTCCCTGATAATGGTTAATAGGTTAAAAAAAGGGATTCGATTTATTGCATGTTCAGAACAATCGCTTATATATATATATATATATCCTCGCAAAGCTAAAATCCAATAAGGCAGACAATTCTCCACAGGTTCAAAGCATACAGAATAATCCCGGCTTGAAAATCCCTTTAAAGCAAGCTGAATAATCATTCTTCAGGGAGCTCAGACTGAATTATGCAATAATCCCCTAAACTTGTATTTCCACCATAAAAACACGATTGGATGCCGCGCTCTCCTCCCGCGCTCTCCTCAGTTTTATTAAAACAACAGAAGCCGACAAGTTAAATACTTCGCCAAATCCCTCCGGCCTATTTGTATTGTCTTACTGGGGCAGATTCTGGTCCCATCTGCTGGGTGTTCTGAGTGGGGCCGCAGGAACGGCACGGAAAGTGACATTATCCAAGTGAAAGTCTGATTACACAGCGATCCGACCTCAGCACTATGAACAATAACAATCCAATTCTGAACTACAACTCCCGCTAACCGCAGGCAACTCCGGAAACGCAGCTCTTCTCTTCTACTGCCAACTCCTGAGTTATACAGTCAGTCTTACAATGTACCCTGTTCATCATTAGAGACCAGTGACATCACTGAGAATGTAGCCAATCCATTCACTAGAGACCGGTGACATCACTGAGAATGCAGCCTATCCATTCACTAGAGAGCTGTGACATCACTGAGAATGCAGCCTATCCAATCACTAGAGAGCTGTGACATCACTGAGAATGCAGCCTATCCATTCACTAGAGAGTGGTGACATCACTGAGAATGCAGCCTATCCATTCACTAGAGACCGGTGACATCACTGAGCATGCAGCCTATCCATTCACTAGAGAACGTCACAGTGGGCGGCACAGTGGTGTAGTGGTTAGCACTCTCACCTAGCAGTAAGAAGAGTCGCTGGTTCAAATCCCAACCACGACACTACCTGCCTGGAGTTTGCATGTTCTCCCTGTGCCTGCGTGGGTTTCCTCCGGGTACTCCGGTTTCCTCCCACAATCCAAAGACATGCAGGTAGGTTAATTGGCTTCTGTCCAAAAATTGTCCCTAGTATATGAATGGGGACCTTGGATTGTGGGCTCCTTGAGGGTAGGGACCGATGTGAGTGTGCGATGTACAGGGATAGGGAGAATTGTAGACACTCAGGTTGAACTGGATGGACTGGTGTCTTTATTCAACCTTACTAACTATGAAACTATGAAGATCAGTGACATCACTGAGAATGCATCCATTACATTCACTCGAGACTGGTGACATCACTGAGAATGCAGCCTATCCATTCACTAGAGACCGGAGACATCACTGACAATGCAGCCTATCCATTTACCAGAGACCGGTGACATCACTGAGAATGCATCCAATCCATTCACTAGAGAGCAGTGACATCACTGAGCATGCAGCTGATGGGTCGGACTGACCATTCGGGCACTCGGGCACTGCCCGAGGGCCCCATGCCACTAAGGGGCCCCATCAGGGTTGCCAGCCTCAATAAAACCAGGGACAGTATGTAAAAATATGTGTTTTTAAAAAAAAAAATCCTAAGATTATAGCTGCCCCGCTTCTCCAGTAGTACCTTTTCAATGTGTGTGTGTGTGTATTCTGTGTGTGTATACTGTGTGTGTATATTGTGTGTCTGTGTGTGTATACTGTATGTGTGTGTGTGTATACTGTGTGGCCCCATAATCTATTGCCTGGGGGCCCCATAATCTCCTATTGCCTGGGGGCCCCATAATCTCCTAATGCCCGGGGGCCCCATAATCTTCTCCTATCGCCCAGGGGCCCCATAATCTCCTATCGCCCGGGGGCCCCATGAGTTCTCAGTCCGCCCCTGCTGAGAATGCAGCCTATACATGCATTGGAGACCGGTGACATCACTGAGAATACAGCCTATCCATTCACTAGAGACTGGTGACATCATTGAGAATGCAGCCTATCCATTCACTAGAGAGCGATGACATCACTGAGAATGCAGCCTATCCATTCACTAGAGAGCGATGACATCACTGAGAATGTAGCCTATCCATTCACTAGAGAGCGGTGACATCACTAAGAATGCAGCCTATCCATTCACTAGAGAGCGGTGACATCACTGAGAATGCATCCAATCCATTCACTAGAGATCGGTGACATCACTGAGAATGCATCCAATCCATTCACTAGAGACCGGTGACATCACTGAGAATGCATCCAATCCATTCACTAGAGAGCGGTGACATCATTGAGAATGCATCCAATCCATTCACTAGAGACCGGTGACATCATTGAGAATGCAGCCTATCCATTCACTAGAGACCTGTGACATCACTGAGAATGCAGCCTATCCATTCACTAGAGACCGGTAAAATCACTGAGAATGCAGCCTATCCATTCACTAGAGACCAGTGACATCACTGAGAATGCATCCAATCCATTCACTAGAGAGCAGTGACATCACTAAGAATGCAGCCTATCCATTCACTAGAGACCGGTGACATCACTGAGAATGCAGCCTATCCATTCACTAGAGACCGGTAAAATCACTGAGAATGCAGCCTATCCATTCACTAGAGACCGGTAAAATCACTGAGAATCAGGGGTGGACTGAAAATTTGGGCACTCGGGCACTGCCCGAGGGCCCCATGCCACTAAGGGGCCCCATCAGGGTTGCCAGCCTCAATAAAACCAGGGACAGTATGTAAAAAATCTGTTTTTTTTTAAAAAAATCCAGAGATTATAGCTGCCCCGCTTCTCCAGTACCTTTTCAGTGTGTGTGTGTATATTGTGTGTCTGTGTGTGTATACTGTATGTGTGTGTATTCTGTGTGGCCCCCATAATCTATTGCCTGAGGGCCCCATAATCTCCTATTGCCTGGGGACCCCATAATCTCCTAATGTTCGGGGGCCCCATAATCTTCTCCTATTGCCCAGGGGCCCCATAATCTCCTATTGCCCGGGGGCCCCATGAGTTATCAGTCCGCCCCTGCTGAGAATGCAACCTATCCATTCACTAGAGACCGGTGACATCACTGAGAATGCAGCCTATCCATTCACTAGAGACCGATGACATCACTGAGAATGCAGCCAATCCATTCACTAGAGACTGATGACATCACTGAGAATGCAGCCTATCCATTCACTAGAGACTGGTGACATCACTGAGAATGCAGCCTATCCATTCACTAGAGACTGGTGACATCACTGAGAATGCAGCCAATCCATTCAGTAGAGACCGATGACATCACTGAGAATGCAGCCAATCCATTCACTAGAGACTGGTGACATCACTGAGAATGCAGCCTATCCATTCACTAGAGACTGGTGACATCACTGAGAATGCAGCCTATCCATTCACTAGAGACTGGTGACATCACTGAGAATGCAGCCAATCCATTCAGTAGAGACCGATGACATCACTGAGAATGCAGCCAATCCATTCACTAGAGACTGGTGACATCACTGAGAATGCAGCCTATCCATTCACTAGAGACTGGTGACATCACTGAGAATGCAGCCTATCCATTCACTAGAGACCGATGACATCACTGAGAATGCAGCCAATCCATTCACTAGAGACCGGTGACATCACTGAGAATGCAGCCTATCCATTCACTAGAGAGCGGTGACATCACTGAGAATGCAGCCTATCCATTCACTAGAGACTGGTGACATCACTGAGAATGCAGCCTATCCATTCACTAGAGACCGATGACATCACTGAGAATGCAGCCAATCCATTCACTAGAGACCGGTGACATCACTGAGAATGCAGCCAATCCATTCACTAGAAACCGGTGACATCACTGAGAATGCAGCCTATCCATTCACTAGAGACTGGTGACATCACTGAGAATGCAGCCTATCCATTCACTAGAGACCGATGACATCACTGAGAATGCAGCCAATCCATTCACTAGAGACCGGTGACATCACTGAGAATGCAGCCTATCCATTCACTAGAGACCGGTGACATCACTGAGAATGCAGCCTATCCATTCACTAGAGACCAATGACATCACTGAGAATGCAGCCAATCCATTCAGTAGAGACCGATGACATCACTGAGAATGCAGCCCATCCATTCACTAGAGACCGATGACATCACTGAGAATGCAGCCAATCCATTCAGTAGAGACCGATGACATCACTGAGAATGCAGCCAATCCATTCAGTAGAGACCGGTGACATCACTGAGAATGCAGCCTATCCATTCACTAGAGACTGGTGACATCACTGAGAATGCAGCCTATCCATTCACTAGAGATTGGTGACATCACTGAGAATGCAGCCTATCCATTCACTAGAGACCAGTGACATCACTGACAATGCAGCCTATCCATTCACTAGAGATTGGTGACATCACTGAGAATGCAGCCTATCCATTCACTAGAGAGCGGTGACATCACTGAGAATGCAGCCTATCCATTCACTAGAGAGCGGTGACATCACTGAGAATGCAGCCTATCCATTCACTAGAGACCGGTGACATCACTGAGAATGCAGCCTATCCATTCACTAGAGATTGGTGACATCACTGAGAATGCAGCCTATCCATTCACTAGAGACCGGTGACATCACTGAGAATGCAGCCTATCCATTCACTAGAGATTGGTGACAGTAAATAGATAGTAAATTACTAAATTGCTTCATATTTTTGCTCTATGGCAATATACAAATCATAGCGCCTTTGATTTGGGAATAGATTGTTTGGGAAAGTCCGATTCAATAACACCTGAGGAAATCTGTAATCATTGGCAGCACTTTTAACCTCGCGGTGCGAAGGGACGGCGTTCGGAAGGAGTAGAAGGAGTCGCACATATATTAATTATTAGGCGCAATGCATTCATCTTCAGGACGCCGTGTCAGGCTCCATAAATTGTCCCAGAAATGAGGAGAAAATAATTCCCTTGACTTCGGCATAAATGAGTTCGGAGGGCGCGTACGGGGCGAGCGCAGGGGGCGGGAACCTTCACAACCTTTTAGATGTAGAAGAAGATGGAGAGGGTAGGATGGGGGGGGGGGGGGGGGGGGGGTCATTTTATCTCCTATCACCATCTGCAATCACTTCTAATCACAGCCGATGATGAAACCTTCCCGGGGGCTTCTAAACGAAGGATATTCACCACATCTCATATTAAGTAATTCGATGGGGCGGGGGGGCGGGGGGGGGTCTCTATTTATCAAAGCCGGCCGGGGAGAAGCAATTGAAATGGGTGGGAATCATCCAAAGATAAATGGATCACAGCCAATGAAAAATGCTTTTCAAGGTGTAAAAAGCTCTCATTACAGCAATAAAAAAAAGTTGGTGGTGCAGCTAAGGGGTTCCAATATAAACGAACCGGAGCCCCCCGGGGCCCATTCCCATTCTGGTGCAATGTGGCAGTTCCTGGCCTTACGGGGTACAGCCTACTCATCCATATGGGGGGGGGGGGGCAGAATCTGGGGGCCTACCTAATTTTAAAGGGGCTTCCAGAGTCCAATAAGCCCCCCTCTTACAGACCCCCACAACCACCAAACCAGGGTTATGGAGAATAGGCCCTTTTTGTGTTTTTTTTCATGGGGTTCCTGTAAAATCCATAACAGACTTAAAAGGTATAGAATTTGGGGGAGACCTCCAGGTATTTTTTCTTGATTTTGTGGGGTCTCCCTTAATAACCATACCGAACCCTCATCTAGGATAAGGGTCTGATATGTATTGTGAAGGAGAACAGTACTTGTTTTTGTGTGCCGCCCCCCATTGACATCTCTACCAGATCCTCCTCTAGGATAAAGGTCTGGAATAGATGGAGGGAATCCCCGGCCCCCTTGTTTTCAAACAGAAGTAAAGCGGCTGAAGTTGTCATTTCAATATAACCACTTCAGCTCCGGAAGGTTTTACCCCCCCGATCATGACCAGGCCAGTTTTTGCTATTCAGCGCTGCGGTACTTTGACTGGCAAATGCGCGGGCACCCAACGCTGTACCCAAGTGAAATAATTTTTTTCATACGAAAAAATTTTGATCACCACGGGGTAAAAAAAAAAGAAAAAGGGTAAAATACTCACACCTGCCAAATGGAACTTTTAAAAAAAAAAAGCGTCCGCTCTGGTATGTTCCCCAGGTCAATGCCCACCCCTGCATACCGTTTGCGCTTACCCCGACTTGTTCATGCCCCGACTTGTTCATGCCCCGACTTAGTTGGGGTAGGCGGTACACTTTGGTGGGGGTGGGTCAGCAAAACATCTTGACCTTTGGCCTCTGGGGGGACACGCCTGCTGACCTTTGACCTTTGGGGAGGTCCCTATTCTAATCCCTGAGTCCTAACCTTGTTCTTCTAGGGGAAACCCTAACACTAACTCTAACCCCCTAAAACCCTAACCCCTAACCCTCCCCCTAACCCCTAACCCTAACCCCTAACCCTACCCCCAACCCTCACCCTTACCCTCACCCTAAACCTACCCCTAACCCTAACACCTAACCCCTAACCCTACCCCTACCCCTAACCCCTAACCCTAACCCCTAACCCTACCCCCAACCCTCACCCTCCCCCTAACCCTAAACCTACCCCTAACCCTAACACCTACCCCTAACCAGTGGCGGAACTACCACCATAGCGACACACGCGGCCGCTATGGGGCCCGCAGCTGCTATGGGGCCCCTGGGGAGGAGGAGGAAAGCATACTGCCGGGGCCCGGGGGGGTGGCGAGCACTGCCCGCACGGTCCCCCAGCCAGGGGAAGTGAGGAGAGGAAGAGGCGCGCTGTCCGTACAAGGCAGCAGAGCGCTGTGTAATAGCTTTTATTTGAATGCCCTGTGAGTTCCCGGGGCTCACCGTCACATAGCCCCACCTCTTGGCCCGACGCTTTTGATAGACAGAACGCCGGTCCAATGCGGGACATGTGACGTCATCAAAGGCGCCGGGCCAAGAGGTGGGGCTATGTGACGTTGAGCCCCGGGAACTCACAGGGCATTCAAATGTTAGCTATTACAGCGCTCTGCTGGACAGCGCGCCTCTTCCTCTCCTCACTTCCCCTGGCTGGGGGACCGTGCGGCCGGTGCTCGCCCCCCCCCAATCTGAGAGAGCCCCACGCTCGCCAATAAGGGCTGCTGCAGTCTGGCTCACCTCTTCCACTGCACAGGTGAGGCTGCATTGGGCACGGGGGAGGCTGCATTGGGCACTAGAGAGGCTGCATTGGGCACGAGAGAGGCTGCATTGGGCACGAGAGAGGCTGCATTGGGCACGGGTGAGGCTGCATTGGGCACGGGTGAGGCTGCATTGGGCACGGGTGAGGTTGCATTGGACACGGGGAGGCTGCATTGGGCACGGGGGAGGCTGCATTGGGCACGGGGGAGGCTGCATTGGGCACGAGAGAGGCTGCATTGGGCACGGGGGAGGCTGCATTGGGCACGGGGGAGGCTGCATTGGGCATGGGTCAGGCTGCATTGGGCATGGGTGGGGCCACGCTGCATTGGGCAAAGGTGAGGCTGCATTGGGCACGGGTCAGGCTGCATTGGGCATGGGCAGGCCACGCTGCATTGGGCACGGGTCATGCTGAATTGGGCACGGGTCAGGCTGCATTGGGCATGGGTGGGGCCACGCTGCATTGGGCACGGGTCAGGCTGCATTGGGCATGGGTGGGGCCACGCTGCATTGGGCAAAGGTGAGGCTGCATTGGGCACGGGTCAGGCTGCATTGGGCATGGGCAGGCCACGCTGCATTGGGCACGGGTCATGCTGAATTGGGCTCGGGTCATGCTGCATTGGGCACAGGTGAGGCCACGCTGCATTGGGCAAAGGTGAGGCTGCATTGGGCACGGGTGAGGCTGCATTGGGCACGGGTGAGGCTGCATTGGGCACAGGTGAGGCTGCATTGGGCATGGGTCAGGCTGCATTGGGCATGGGTGGGGCCACGCTGCATTGGGCAAAGGTGAGGCTGCATTGGGCACGGGTCAGGCTGCATTGGGCATGGGCAGGCCACGCTGCATTGGGCACGGGTCATGCTGAATTGGGCATGGGTGGGGGCCACGCTGCATTGGGCAAAGGTGAGGCTGCATTGGGCACGGGTCAGGCTGCATTGGGCATGGGCAGGCCACGCTGCATTGGGCACGGGTCATGCTGAATTGGGCACGGGTCAGGCTGCATTGGGCATGGGCAGGCCACGCTGCATTGGGCACGGGTCATGCTGAATTGGGCACGGGTCATGCTGCATTGGGCACAGGTGAGGCCACGCTGCATTGGGCAAAGGTGAGGCTGCATTGGGCACGGGTGTGGCTGCATTGGGCACGGGTGAGGCTGCATTGGGCACGGGTGAGGCTGCATTGGGCACTGGACACGTTGCATTGGGCACAAGTGGGCACAGGTGAGGCAGTATTGGGCACAGGTGAGGCAGTATTGGGCACTGGCCATGCTGCTTTGGGCACAGGTGAGGATGCATTGGACACTGGACATGCTGTATTGGGCACAGACCACGCTGCATTGGGCACAGGTGAGGCGGTATTGGGCATGGGCAGACCACGCTGCATTGGGCACAGGTGAGGATTATTGAAGCGCTAACACCAGGTGTTTGGAGTATCTTTATCTGTTGATTAAACTTTCTGGAATACATATATTGCTATTGTGGTGTAGGATCTGGGCTCTTTCTTTCTTCTCAGACTCGAACCACACACCCTTTGAGCCCCGCCCTTTAAACCACGCCCACTATTTAATTTAAGCCCCGCCATTTTTTTGTGGGGGGGGGGGCCCATACAACATTTTGCTATGGGGCCCTGTGATTTCTAGTTACGCCCCTGCCCCTAACCCTACCCCTACCCCCAACCCCAACCCTAACCCTAACCTCTAAACCCTAACCCTAATCCTTACCCCAACCCTAACCCTAACATTCAGTTCCTATGGACTTCGGTGGGGTTCAGATTTAACACCCAAAGTTCAGCAAAGACCAGTGAACCCATCCCGGACTGCCAGGTGAAAAAACACCTGGCAGTGACCGGCCCCCCAGCCTCCCCGCCCTGTTTTACTTACCTGAGCCCTCAAACTTGATCCGGCGTGGACATGCCGTCCCTCTGCCCGGGTGTTCTCGGCTCTTGATTGGATAGATTGATAGCAGCGCAGCCATTGGCTCCCGCTGCTGTCAATCAAATCCAATGACGTTGGCGCTGGGGGGCGGGGCCAAATCATACATTCGGCGGCTATGGACGCCGAATGCTGGACTCGGGAACGTGCCTGCAAGGTAACCCCCTCGGGAGAGCGCTTCTCCTAGGGGGTTATCTGATACGGGGAGGAGCCGCCGGTGGCCCCCAGAAGACCAGGTTCGGGGCCACTCTGTGCAAAACGAGCTGCACAGTGGAGGTAAGTATGATATGTTTGTTATTTAAAAAAAAAAAACAAAAAAAAAAAACCCTTGTACACAAGACCGGAAATTTCACCAGCAAAAGTCCGATGAGAGCTTTTGGTCGGAAAATGCGACCATGTGTAGGCTCCATCGGACTTTTGCTGGCGGAATTCCCACCAGCAAAAGATTGAGAGCATGTTGTCAATTTTTCAGTCGGAAAAAGTTCCTATCCGAAAATGCGCTCGTCTGTAGCAATTCCGACACGCAAAATTCCTACGCATGCTCGGAAACAATTTGACGCATGCTCGGAAGCATTGAACTTAATTTTCCCGGCTCGTCGTAGTGTTGTACGTCACCGCGTTCTTGACGGTCGAAAGTTCCGAGAACTTTTGTGTGACCGTGTGTATGCAAGCCAAGCTTGAGCGGAATTCCGTCTGAATAAACCATCCAAGATTTTTCCAACGAACACTCCGATCGTGTGTACGCGGCATTACAATCACTTTAAAGGGTAACTACACAATATCAAATTTAAAAAAATATTATAGCGAATACAATGGCGACACATTTCATATTGTAAATGAATGTTATTAGAAATTGCCTTTCCTTTTCAATCTGCAGCCGCTGTCATTTATCTGTAAAATGCAATCTGGCCACCTGGAGGCGCTGTGTACACAGAACTCCTCCCCCAGAGATGTAATTTCCTGCTTGTGGGATTGGCGCGCTGATTTTTCCCAGAAGTCTGCACTAAGATACCAGTCAGGTTTTGCAACACAAATATTTTTGGTGAGATAATCCCAAAGGGAAATCACGTCTAAAGGGATGCAGACTTTCCCCATTAGAGCCCTGCAGGTGCAGCAGCTGATTGATAATAGACATGTGCATTTCGTTATGTTCCGAATCGAAATTCGGACGAATTTTTCATTATTCGGACATTCGGATGCATCCGAATTACCGAATTACAATACTAACGAATTTTACCGAATCCTTTTTTTTTTTCGAATCGAAAAATCGCGGACGAAATTCGAAATATCTCAGGGTCACTTAGTGATAGAAACCCCAAATTTGGATATGTTATAGTGCTAGTTCTACTGTGTTTGCATACCAAATTTGGGGTTTCTAGCTACAAGTGGCCCCGAGATATGTCGCCCCAAAGTCGGGTCGAAAAATGTCATTCTCTGCTGCAGAAAAGTGCTTGACATTTTGTGACCCGACTTTGGGGCCACATATCTCGGGGCCACTTATAGCTAGAAACCCCAAATTTGGTATGCAAACACAGCAGAACTAGCACTACAACCTTTCCAAATTTGGGGTTTATATCACCAAGTGACCCCGAGATACGTGGACCCAAAGTCGGGTCGCAAAATATTTTCGAATTCGGTTGAAATAATTTCAAATGCAGTTGAAATATTTTCAAATCTGGTTGAAATTATTTCAACTGCATTAGAAACTATTTCAACCAGATTTGAAAATATTTCATCTGCATTAGAAACTATTTCAACTGCATTAGAAACTATTTCAACCATATTTGAAAATATTTCATCTGCATTAGAAACAATTTCTATCACCAAGTAACCCCGAGATACATGGACCCAAAGTCGGGTCGCAAAATATTTTCGAATTCGGTTGAAAAAATTTCAAATGCAGTTGAAAAAATTTCAAATGCAGTTGAAAAAATTTCAAATCATGTTGATACTATTTCAAGCGGATTCGAAAATATTTTGCGACCCGACTTTGAAAAAAAAAATGAAATTGATTCTAACAGTCTGCAGAAGATCTGCAAAAAAAAAAAAGAAGTGAAATGGCTGTTAATAGTCTACAGGAGATCTGCTATTAAATTATATATTTTTTTCTATTCTGTTCTAATCTTTTCTATTTGAATTATAGATTTTGGAAGATGGTTATTTACTTATATACATCTGTCACATAAAAAAAAAGATGTGAAATGGCTGTCACAGATGTCGATCGCAAGGCAAGTACATATGCTGTATGTCACTGTCCACTTGCCACAACACCTGCCACAAGTGCCAAGACACCTGCCATGAGTGCCACGTGACCGACCACAAGTGCCACGTGACCTGCCACGTGACCAAGTTGTGGATTGTCCACTTGCCATGTCACCTGCCACAAGTTATGGGGTTCCTAGCACCAAGTGACCCCCAGATATGGGGGATATGTCAAGTACTTTTCTACAGCAGAGAATTACATTTTGTGACCCGACTTTGGGGCCACATATCTCGGGGCCACTTATAGCTAGAAACCCCAAATTTGGTATGCAAACACAGTAGAACTAGCACTACAATCTCTTCAAATTTGGGGTTTATATCACCAAGTAACCCCGAGATACGTGGACCCAAAGTCAGGTCGCAAAATATTTTCGAATTCAGTTGAAATAATTTCAAATGCAGTTGAAATATTTTCAAATCTGGTTGAAATTATTTCAACTGCATTAGAAACTATTTCAAGTGCCACGTGACCTGCCACGTGACCAAGTTGTGGATTGTCCACTTGCCATGTCACCTGCCACAAGTTATGGGGTTCCTAGCACCAAGTGACCCCCAGATATAGGGGATATGTCAAGTACTTTTCTACAGCAGAGAATTACATTTTGTGACCCGACTTTGGGGCCACATATCTCGGGGCCACTTATAGCTAGAAACCCCAAATTTGGTATGCAAACACAGTAGAACTAGCACTACAATCTCTTCAAATTTGGGGTTTATATCACCAAGTGACCCCGAGATACGTGGACCCAAAGTCGGGTCGCAAAATATTTTCGAATTCGGTTGAAATATTTTCAAATGCAGTTGAAATATTTTCAAATGCAGTTGAAATATTTTCAAATCTGGTTGAAAATATTTCAACTGCATTAGAAACTATTTCAACCAGATTTGAAAATATTTCAACTGCATTAGAAACTATTTCAACCAGATTAGAAAATATTTCATCTGCATTTGAAAATATTTCATCTGCATTAGAAACTATTTCAACTGCATTAGAGACTATTTCAACCAGATTTGAAAATATTTCATCTGCATTAGAAAAAATTTCTATCACCAAGTAACCCCGAGATACGTGGACCCAAAGTCGGGTTGCAAAATATTTTCGAATGCGGTTGAAAAAATTTCAAATGCAGTTGAAAAAATTTCAAATGCAGTTGAAAAAATTTCAAATGCAGTTGAAATCATTTCAAATCATGTTGATACTATTTCAAGCGGATTCGAAAATATTTTGCGACCCGACTTTAAAAAAAAAAATGAAATTGATTCTAACAGTCTGCAGAAGATCTGCAAAAAAAAAAAAGACGTGAAATGGCTGTTAATAGTCTACAGGAGATCTGCTATTAAATTATATATTTTTTTCTATTCTGTTCTAATCTTTTCTATTTGAATTATAAATTTTGGAAGATGGTTATTTACTTATATACATCTGTCACATAAAAAAAAAAGATGTGAAATGGCTGTCACGGATGTCGATCGCAAGGCAAGTACATATGCTGTATGTCATTGTCCACTTGCCACAACACCTGCCACAAGTGCCGACACCTGCCATGAGTGCCACGTGACCGACCACAAGTGCCACGTGACCTGCCACGTGACCAAGTTGTGGATTGTCCACTTGCCATGTCACCTGCCACAAGTTATGGGGTTCCTAGCACCAAGTGACCCCCAGATATAGGGGATATGTCAAGTACTTTTCTACAGCAGAGAATTACATTTTGTGACCCGACTTTGGGGCCACATATCTCGGGGCCACTTATAGCTAGAAACCCCAAATTTGGTATGCAAACACAGTAGAACTAGCACTACAATCTCTTCAAATTTGGGGTTTATATCACCAAGTAACCCCGAGATACGTGGACCCAAAGTCAGGTCGCAAAATATTTTCGAATTCAGTTGAAATAATTTCAAATGCAGTTGAAATATTTTCAAATCTGGTTGAAATTATTTCAACTGCATTAGAAACTATTTCAACCAGATTTGAAAATATTTCAACTGCATTAGAAACTATTTCAACTGCATTAGAAACTGTTTCAAATCTGGTTGAAATAGTTTCTAATGCAGTTGAAATAATTTCAAATCCAGTAGAAATATTTTTAAATTCGGTTGAAATATTTTTAAATCCGGTTGAAATATTTTCAAATGCGGTTGAAATAATTTCAAATGCGGTTGAAATAATTTCAAATGCGACTGATTTTTCGAATTCGGTCAAAAACGAAACAAAATCCGAAAACGAATTTAACGATTCTAACTAAACAAAATGAATTAATTAACGAATTAAAACGAAACAAAACAATTTTTTTCTTTTTGCACGTCTAACACGGATGTCGATCGCAAGGCAAGTACATATGCTGTATGTCATTGTCCACTTGCCACATCACCTGCCACAAGTTGTGTATTGTTCACTTGCCACAAGTGCCACGACACCTGCCACGAGTGGCACGACACCTGCCACGAGTGCCACGTTTACCGGCCACGCGTGCCACATGACCGGCCACGAGTGCCACATGACCGGCCACGAGACCAAGTTGTGGATAGTCCACTTGCCACGTCACCTGCCACAAGTTGTGGGGTTCCTAGCACCAAGTGACCCCAAGATAGGGGCGATATGTCAAGTACTTTTCTGCAGCAGAGAATTACATTTTGTGACCCGACTTTGGGGCCACGTATCTCGGGGCCACTTGTAGCTAGAAACCCCAAATTTGGTATGCAAACACAGTAGAACTAGCACTACAACTACAGACTATTAGTATCTATTTCGTTTTCTCACCAGATCTCCTGCAGACTATTAGCATCTATTTCTTTTTTTAGCAGATCTCCTGTAGACTATTAACAACCATTTCACTTTTTTTTTGCAGATCTCCTGCAGACAATTAGTATCTATTTCGTTTTCTCACCAGATCTCCTGCAGACTATTAGCATCTATTTCTTTTTTTAGCAGATCTCCTGTAGACTATTAACAGCCATTTCACTTTTTTTGCAGATCTTCTGCAGACTGTTAGAATCAATTTCATTTTTTTTTTCAAATTCGGGTGGCAAAATATTTTCGAATCCACTTGAAATAGTATCAACATGATTCGAAATTATTTCAACTGCATTTGAAACTATTTCAACCGGATTCCAAAATATTTTGCGACCCGACTTTGGGTCCACGTATCTCGGGGTTACTTGGTGATAGAAACAAATTTGGAGAGGTTATAGTGCTAGTTCTACTGTGTTTGCATACCAAATTTCTGGTTTCTAGCTATAAGTGGCCCCGAGATACGTGGCCTCAAAGTCGGGTCACAAAATGTAATACTCTGCTGTAGAAAAGTACTTGACATATCCCCCATATCTGGGGGTCACTTGGTGCTAGGAACCCCATAACTTGTGGCAGGTGACATGGCAAGTGGACAATCCACAACTTGGTCACGTGGCAGGTCACGTGGCACTTGTGGTCGGTCACGTGGCACTCATGGCAGGTGTCTTGGCACTTGTGGCAGGTGTTGTGGCAAGTGGACAGTGACATACAGCATATGTACTTGCCTTGCGATCGACATCCGTGACAGCCATTTCACATCTTTTTTTTTATGTGACAGATGTATATAAGTAAATAACCATCTTCCAAAATCTATAATTCAAATAGAAAAGATTAGAACAGAATAGAAAAAAATATATAATTTAATAGCAGATCTCCTGTAGACTATTAACAGCCATTTCACTTCTTTTTTTTTTTTGCAGATCTTCTGCAGACTGTTAGAATCAATTTCATTTTTTTTTCAAAGTCGGGTCGCAAAATATTTTCGAATCCGCTTGAAATAGTATCAACGTGATTTGAAATTATTTCAACTGAATATGAAATTTTTTCAACTGCATTTGAATTTTTTTCAACTGCATTTGAATTTTTTTCAACTGCATTTGAATTTTTTTCAACTGCATTTGAATTTTTTTCAACTGCATTTGAATTTTTTTCAACTGCATTTGAAAATATTTTGCGACCCGACTTTGGGTCCATGTATCTTGGGGTTACTTGGTGATAGAAATTGTTTCTAATGCAGATGAAATATTTTCAAATCTGGTTGAAATAGTTTCCAATGCAGTTGAAATAGTTTCTAATGCAGTTGAAATAATTTCAACCAGATTTGAAAATATTTCAACTGCATTTGAAATTATTTCAACTGCATTTGAAATTATTTCAACCGAATTCGAAAATATTTTGCGACCCGACTTTGGGTCCACGTATCTCGGGGTCACTTGGTGATACAAACCCCAAATTTGGAGAGGTTGTAGTGCTAGTTCTACTGTGTTTGCATACCAAAATTTGGGGTTTCTAGCTATAAGTGGCCCCGAGATACGTGGCCCCAAAGTCGGGTCACAAAATGTAATTCTCTGCTGTAGAAAAGTACTTGACATATGCCCCATATCTGGGGGTCACTTGGTGCTAGGAACCCCATAACTTGTGGCAGGTGACATGGCAAGTGGACAATCCACAACTTGGTCACGGGGCAGGTCACGTGGCACTTGTGGTCGGTCACGTGGCACTCATGGCAGGTGTCTTGGCACTTGTGGCAGGTGTTGTGGCAAGTGGACAGTGACATACAGCATATGTACTTGCCTTGCGATCGACATCCGTGACAGCCATTTCACATCTTTTTTTTTTATGTGACAGATGTGTATAATAAATAACCATCTTCCAAAATTTATAATTCAAATAGAAAAGATTAGAACAGAATAAAAAAACATATATAATTTAATAGCAGATCTCCTGTAGACTATTAACAGCCATTTCACTTCTTTTTTTTTTGCAGATCTTCTGCAGACTGTTAGAATCAATTTCATTTTTTTTTTCAAAGTCGGGTCGCAAAATATTTTCGAATCCGCTTGAAATAGTATCAACATGATTTCAAATGATTTCAACTGCATTTGAAATTTTTTCAACCGAATTCGAAAATATTTTGCGACCCGACTTTGGGTCCACGTATCTCGGGGTTACTTGGTGATAGAAACACCAAATTTGGAGAGATTATAGTGCTAGTTCTACTGTGTTTGCATACCAAATTTGGGGTTTCTAACTATAAGTGGCCCCGAGATACGGGGCCCCAAAGTCGGGTCGCAAAATGTCAAGCACTTTTCTGCAGCAGAGAATGACATTTTTCGACCCGACTTTGGGGCCACATATCTCGGGGCCACTTGTAGCTAGAAACCCCAAATTTGGTATGCAAACACAGTAGAACTAGCACTACAACATATCCAAATTTGGTGTTTCTATCACCAAGTAACCCCGAGATACGTGGACCCAAAGTCGGGTCGCAAAATATTTTCGAATTCGAAAATCAGTTGAAAACTAAACGAAATCCGAAAACGAATTTAACAAATGTAACAAATCTAACTAAACGAAATTAATTAATTAACGAATTAAAACGAAACTAAACGAAACGAATTTTTTCCTTTTGCACATGTCTAATAATTATGAAGTCACTCCCATTCACATTCACTGAGCGCATGGACACAGACAGACAAACAAACAGCTATTTCTTCAGAATAACAAAACGTAGGAAAATCTGCAACAAAGTTTGTTAAAATCCTAATGCCCCGTACAAACGTTTGGACTTTCCGAAGGCCAATGTGCGATCGGAGTTGTCGGAAATTCCGATCGTGTGTAGGCTCCATCGGACAGTTTCCATCGGAATTTCCGTCGCACAAAATTTGAGATCTTGTTCGGATTTTGTTGTCGGAAATTTCCGATCGTGTGTAGACAATTCCGACGCACAAAGTTCCACGCACGCTCGGAATCAAGCAGAAGAGCCGCACTGGCTATGGAACTTAATTTTTCTCGGCTCGTCGTACGTCTTGTACGTCACCGCGTTCTTGACGTTCGCAATTTCAGACCAACTTTGTGCGACCCGTGTGTATGCAAGACAAGTTTGAGCCAACATCTGTCGGAAAAAATCCACGGATTTTGTTGTCGGAATGTCCGATCGTGTGTACGGGGGCATTACAGTGTACATCATGGGCGTCCGCAGGTAGGGGTAAGGGGGGGCAGGTGCCCCCCCTTGAAATCAGGGATCGGATCAGGAGTGATGACCCCCATCACCCCTCTCTGTCACCCTCTCTCTCTCTCTCTCTCTCTCTCACCCCTCTGTCTTTTTCACCCCCCTCTCTCTCTGTCACCCCCACTTTCTCTCTCTCACACTCCTCTCTGTCACCCCCCTGTCTCTCTCTCTCACCCCCTCTGTCTCTTTCGGTCACCCCCCTGTCTGTCTCTGTCACCCCCCCACATGTATGCAGTTTCTGACAGTCTCTTGTGCCATGTCCGCAGTCTCTTGAGCCATGTATGCAGTTTCTGACAGTCTCTTGGGCCATGTATGCAGTTTCTGACAGTCTCTTGGGCCATGTATGCAGTTTCTGACAGTCTCTTGGGCCATGTATGCAGTTTCTGACAGTCTCTTGGGCTATGTATGCAGTCTCTGGTCATCTCTAGTGCCATGTCTGCAGTCTCTTACAGTCTCTTGAGCCATGTATGCCGTCTCTCACAGTCTCTTGTGCCATGTCCGCAGTCTCTTACAGTCTCTTGAGCCATGTATGCAGTCACTGACAGTCTCTTGGGCCATGTCCTTAGTCTCTGACAGTCTCTTGGGCCATGTCCGCAGTCTCTGACCATCACCTGTACTACGTCTGCAGTCTATGACCGTGATAATGTGATAATGACATTGTCGAAAATGGTCAGAGCATGAGTGACCTTAAAATGATGCCCCCCCCTGAAAAAGGTTCTGCGGACGCCCATGCATACGGTAGATCACCCGGGGGGGGGGGGGTTTTCTCGACAAATGTGGAGTAATGCGGCGTACACACGGTCGGAATTTCCGATGGAAACAGTCCGATGGGAGCTTTTCAACGGATTTTCCGGCGGTGTGTATGCCCATCGGTCTTTTTCTGTCGGAATTTCCGACGGACTTTGGATTGAGAACCTGTTCTCAATTTTTCCGACGGAAAACATTTCTATCGGATTCTCCGATCGTGTGTATGCAATTCCGACACGCAAAATTCCGACGCATGCTCGGAAACAATTCGACGCATGCTCGGAAGCATTAAACTTCCCTTTTATAGTGCCGGCGAACGTGTTTTATGCCGCTGTGTTACTGACCGTCGGAATTTGGTGTGACCGTGTGTAGGCAATAGACATGTGCAATTCGTTTCGTTCTTTTTCGTTTTTTTTGTTTTTTTCGTTCGTTCGTTTTCGTACGAATTAACTAATCGTTCGAATCGAACGAATCCGAATAACGAATCGTTCGAATCGTACGAATCCGATTAACAAATTGTTCAAATCGAACGAATCCGAAAAGCGACGAAAATCCGAAAAACGGAAAAAGGAACAACGAAAATGAAAAAAAATTTGTACATTCGTAACTTTTTTTTTTTGTTGAATTGGTAATTTTCCGTGTCCCTTACAATGGCGCTGCTTAACGTGCTTCGAATGGATTGAACGAAAAAATTCGTACATTCGTAACTTTTTTTTTCGATTCGTAACTTTTTATTTATTTTTTGATTCGTAACTTTTTATTTTTTTTCGATTCGTAAATTATTAAAATGTAATAATAGCATACACATTACATAAAATTATGAATTATGCTCCGATTACGAATGTTACGAATGTTACGAATGTTACGAATAACTACGAATGCGTCCGAATTTCGAATAAACGAATGAACGAAAATTAAACTAACGAAAAAACGAATCAACGAAAAATAACTCTTACGAAAATACGAATCGTTACGAATACGAACACCGACGACTTACGAATGTACGAATCGTTACGAATCAACGGAAACGAAAAAAAAACAATTTTTTTTCGGAAACTAAAAAAACGAAACGAAAATAAACAAATTTTTTGGTTGTGCACATGTCTAGTAGGCAAGACAGTTTGAGCAAAATTCCGTCGGAAACCATCAGAGCTTTTTCCGACGAGAATTCCGACCGTTCGTACGCGGCATTACTCTTTAATTCCGACTCAATATTTCGAAAGCTCCCATTTTTTGCTGAAATTTTGGGAAAATGAAACCCCCCGATCGCACCCATCCCCATCACAGAGGAGAGGTCGGCTCTAACGGAAATTTTTAGGTTGTCCGGGTCACCTTCTATCCGGTGGACTGTGAGGACAGCAGATAGACCGAGGGGCCCCCGTGGAGAGAGAGATATCCAATCGATGGATTGACAGCGCGTCTCGAATAACCTATCCTGAACCCTAACGGCGGTCTCTATAGTTACAGCACATCACACTCGGCGCAGCCGTGATCCCGAGCCGATCAAGACGCTTAGATGTTCCTGGCAGAGGAAGAAGGATGGAGAAGTAATCTCTGGCCCGTCACCGGGGGGCATTGTCAGAGCGTGCGACCAGGAAAGACCCCATTCTATGACACCGCATCGAACGAACAGTCCTACAGACAATGGATCGTCTTTACAGTAATAAAGGAAATGTGTCAAATCCTTGCCGAGATATACAGTATATATAGATATATAGATATAGATATATACTGTATATCTCGGCAAAGATTTGACACATTTCCTTTATTACTGTGAAGACGATCCATTGACTGTAGGACTGTTCGTTCGATGCGGTGTCCACACGCGCTCATTGAATGGGGTCTTTCCTGGTCGCACGGTCTGACAATGTCCCCCGGTGACCGGCATATCTATATATCTATCTATAGATAGATAGATAGATAGATAGCAGGGGCGGACTGACCATTTGGCCACTCGGGCACTGCCCGAGGGCCCCGGGCCACTAGGGGGCCCCATCAGGGTTGCCAGCCTCAGTAAAACCAGGGACAGTATGTAAAAATGTGTGTTTTTTTTACATCTGTTGCTGAAATGTCCCGTACCGACATCCTTTTGGTCTAAAAATCCTGAGATTATAGCTGCCCCACCTCTCCAGTACCTTCTCAGCCAATAGAAACATGTCTGTGTATACTGTGTGATTGTATACTGTGTGTGTATACTGTGTGGCCCCGTAATCTCTGATTGCCTGGGGGCCCCATATTCTCTTATTGCCCGGGTGCCCCATGAGTTGTCAGTCCACCCCTGATAGATAGATATATAAAAACATATACCTATCTATCTATCAATATATACACACATACACTATATTACCAAAAGTATTGGGACACCTGCCTTTACACACACATGAACTTTAATGGCAACACAGTCTTAGTCCGTAGGGTTCAATATTGAGTTGGCCCGCCCTTTGCAGCTATAACAGCTTCAACTCTTCTGGGAAGGCTGTCCACAAGGTTTAGGAGGGTGTCTATGGGGATGTTTGACCATTCTTCCAGAAGCCCATTTGTGAGGTCAGGCACTGATGTTGGATGAGAAGGCCTGGCTTGCAGTCTCCACTTGAATTCATCCCAAAGGTGTTCTATCGGGTTTAGGTCAGGACTCTGTGCAGGCCAGTCAAGTTCCTCCACCCCAAAACTCGCTCATCCGTGTCTTTATGGACCTTGCTTTGTTAAAAAAAAACTGGGAGTTGGGATGCAATCTTTATCTGTGTGGTGAATGTGTGACAAATGTGCGGTAAATGTGTACTGAATGTGCAGTGAATTTGTGGCAAATGTGTGACAAATGTGCAGTGAATGTGCAGTGAACGTGTGGTGAATGTGCAGTGAATGGGTGGTGAATGTGACAAATGTGCGGTGAACGTGTGGTGAATGTGACAAATGTGCGGTGAACGTGTGGTGAATGTGCAGTGAATGGGTGGTGAATGTGTGGTGATGGTGTAGTGAATGTGTGGTGGATGAGTGGTGAATGTGTAGGGAATGGGTGGTGAATGTGTAGTGTATGTGTGGTAAATGTGTGGCAAATGTGTGACGAATGTACGGTTAATGTGTAGTGAATGGATAGTGAATGTGCGGTGAATGTGTAGTGGATGAGTGGTGAATGTGTAGGGAATGTGTGGCAAATGTGTGACAAATGTGTGGTTAATGTGTAGTGGATGAGTGGTGAATGTGTAATGAATGTGTGGTGAATGTGTAGTGAATGTGTAGGGAATGGGTGGTGAATGTGTGGTGAATGTGTGGCAAATGTGTAGTGAATGGGTGGTGAATGTGTGGCAAATGTGTGACAAATGTGCGGTTAATGTGTAGTGAATGGGTGGTGAATGTGCAGTGAATGTGTAGTGGATGAGTGGTGAATGTGTAGGGAATGTGTGGTAAATGTGTGGTGAATGTGTGACAAATGTGCGGTTAATGTGTAGTGAATGGGTGGTGAATGTGCGGTGAATGTGTAGTGGATGAGTGGTGAATGTGTAGGGAATGTGTGGTAAATGTGTGGTGAATGTGTGACAAATGTGCGGTTAATGTGTAGTGAATGGGTGGTGAATGTGCGGTTAATGTGTAGTGAATGGGTGGTGAATGTGCGGTTAATGTGTAGTGAATGGGTGGTGAATGTGCGGTGAATGTGTAGTGGATGAGTGGTGAATGTGTAGTGGATGAGTGGTGAATGTGTAGGGAATGTGTGGTAAATGTGTGGTGAATGTGTGACAAATGTGCGGTTAATGTGTAGTGAATGGGTGGTGAATGTGCGGTTAATGTGTAGTGAATGGGTGGTGAATGTGTGGTTAATGTGTAGTGAATGGGTGGTGAATGTGCGGTTAATGTGTAGTGAATGGGTGGTGAACGTGTGGTGAATGTGTAGTGAATGGGTGGTGAATGTGACAAATGTGCAGTGAATGTGTAGTGAATGTGTAGGGAATGTGTGGCAAATGTGCGGTGAATGGGTGGTGAATGTGCGGTGAATGTGTAGTGGATGAGTGGTGAATGTGTAGTGAATGGGTGGTGAATGTGCGGTGAATGTGTGGGGAGAGAGTCCACACAATGAGTTTCTGAAGGAAGAATCGCTCTCTTAGCTGACGCACTTCGCTCTGTCCCGGTGACTCCACAGTTAATATATAGCGGCCTGTCATGGGGTGCTGCGCACACACCGCCGTACAGAGAGGTGCGTTAAATGGACCGCATTTAATGTCTTGTGGAATGGAAGACCTGCGGTTGGGTTTTTCAGCAGAGCTAACAGAGCGTATGATACAAATTAGGAGACTAATTGTCCGACATAAGCCGGCGTTATACGATCGCTGCTACTTCCAGCTCGGCCACGCGCTCGTTCTATAATATCGGTACCGGCGTTGCGTGACGTGAGCGGCGCCCCTGTCCTGTGTCTGCAGGTGAAATCCACATATGTGGCTGTTTTATCTGCCAAAGCATTTGTATTTCTGTTCAACCGTTCAACCAAGATTTGCACAGCTCTGCCACACAGCACAGACATGGAGGTGTCCTGACTGACAGTACAGCCCGGTCACCTCCCCGCCCCCCCATCTGTGAGTGGACAGCAGCAGACTGATGAGATCATCGCTCTGCTCACTCGGTACTCTCCACCTGTCAGCATGATCCTTGAAGCCTATGTACAGGCAGCAGGACATGACTGGCTCCTAGAACGGCCCCGCCCTCTCCCAGTCTGAGTGCTGCTGTGAAGGAGATGACAGGAGGCTAATATAAATATGCAGTCAGGTACTTAGACTAGCTGCATAAATGATCATTTCAGAATTGGTGACACAGCTGTTCACACATTAATCATGTCCTCCTACGAGCTGGGATTGAAATCAGCGCAAAGTTAATGTTTAACACGTTCAAAGAGAAACATGGAGGATGTAGCAATATAACGGAAAACCCTCCCACAGCAGAGGGCACCTGGGGTGGCACAACTCCCATAGAAAAGGGCAGCCTCCAATGTCTGGGGTGGAACAGCTTCCACAGCAGAGGGCAGCATTCTGTGTCCACTCCAGGGTGGCACAGCTCCAATCATGTGGGGTGGCCCAGCTCTCACAATGGAGGATGACACTGCGTGGGGTGGCACAGCTCCTACAATTAAAAGGGGCATTCTTGTGTCTGGGGTGGTACAGCTCTCAAAGCAAAAGGTGGTACTCCATGTATGGGGTGGCACAGCTTCCGCATCCAAGAGTAGCACCTTGCGTCTGTCAGAAGGCGGCACATGTTCAAATTGGTACAGCTCTCACAAGATGGCACCACTATCACAGAAAAGGGTGGCACAGCTCTCACAGCGAAGGGTGGCACAGCTCTCACAGGATGGCACAGCTTCCACAACAAGGGGTGGCACAGCTTTGGGATAGCACAGCTCCCACAGAAAAGAGTGGCACAGCTCTCACAGCAAAGGGTGGCACAGATCCCACAGCAAGGGGTGGCACATCTCTCATGGGACAGCACAACTTCCACAGGAGAGGGCAGCACTCCATGCCTGGGGTGGCACAGTTCCCATAGCAGAGGGCAGCACTCATGTCAGGGGTGGCACAGTTCCCATAGCAGAGGATGGCACTAATTTTAGGGATGGAAAAGTTTCCATAGCAGAGGGTGTCACTCATGTAAGGGGTGGCACAGTTCCCATAGCAGAGGGTGGCACTCATGTCAGGGGTGGCACAGTTCCCAGTGCAGATGATGGCACTCATGTCAGGACTGGCACATTTCCCATAGCAGAGGACAACACTCATGTCAGGGGTGGCACAGTTCCCATAGCAGAGGGTGGCACTCATGTCAGTGGTGGCACATTTCCCATAGCAGAGGGCAGCACACATGTCAGGGGTGGCACAGTTCCCATAGCAGAGGGTGGCACTCATGTCAGTGGTGGAAAAGTTACGATAGCAGAGGGTGGCACTCATGTCAGTGGTGGCACAGTTCCCATAGCAGAGGGTGGCACACATGTCAGGGGTGGCACAGTTCCCATAGCAGAGGGTGGCACTTATGTCAGTGGTGGCACATTTCCCATAGCAGAGGGTGGCACTTATGTCAGTGGTGGCACATTTCCCATAGCAGAGGGTGGCACACATGTCAGGGGTGGCACAGTTCCCATAGCAGAGGGTGGCACTCATGTCAGTGGTGGCATAGTTCCCATAGCAGAGGGTGGCACTCATGTCAGGGCTGGCACATTTCACATAGCAGAGGGTGGCACTCATGTCAGTGGTGGCACATTTCCCATAGCAGAGGGTGGCAATCATGTCAGTGGTGGCACATTTCCCATAGCAGAGGGTGGCACACATGTCAGGGGTGGCACAGTTCTCACAGAAAAGGGTAGCACAGTTCCTACAGCAGGGGGCAGCTGTCCAAGTCCGGGGTGGTACAGCTCCCACAGCAGAGGATGTCCTTTTATATCGGGGGTGGCACAGCTCCCACAGAAAAGCGTGGCACTCCAAAGGGGTTTGGGTCTTCTTTTCCTGCATTTCCATGAGCCGTCCTACACATGACATGTGGGCAATAGTGTGAGCCAAGTCTAGGAATGAATGACCCCCCGAACACCTGATAAACAGCAATGCATTTCTGTGCATAAAATGGCAACCGATCACGCACAGGACGTCAACTCACTGTGACCTCTGCACCTGCACGAGCCGAGCCTCCAACGCGTTTCGCCCCCCCAGTGGCCCTAATCATTGAGGTTTTTCTGTAGCTGTCGTAAAAGTGCTGGATTTTTTGTGTGCCTTCCTGACACGCATAGATATGAACCAGGTTTCCAGTAACATTAATAGCAGTGTATTCTCTCTCTGTGTGCAATGAAGCCAACCCCCAACGCGTTTCCCCCCCGCAGAGGCAGGACGCCATATGAAACTTGCCGCGCTTCGCTTTCCTGGGGAATAAACCTCTCTTTCGAGGAATGTCTTTGAGCGGAGAAGATTCCATCCTCCTCCCTTTTATACATTGTATAGAAATGGCTCGGAATCCGATAAGACGCTCGGGGGGACAATGCGCCTTTGTGCCGCCATCAATGCCTGTCCTTGTGGGACCTCATCAACCTTTGTGTCCGCTCACAAGCAACTGGAATCATGTGCGGCCAGGCGGCTCGCCGGTACTGCGGAGAACGCTGTGCCTTGTCGCTGCCTCTCTCTGCAAAGTCCCCCCGTGTGCAATTATCTCACCGACATTAAACACAAAGTATCCATTCCAAGGTAATGAGCAACAAGTGCAGCCAAGCCGGACGCCGCCGCTAACAGGCGACTCTGCAGCGCACCGCAGCCAGAAAGTCCGCACCCCTCCCCCCCTTCGGAGGCCTGAGTAAGAAAGGTCAGGATTGATATCTCGCTGTTATTTCAGGGGGAGTATCGATCACGTTCGTTTTGCTGACTTATAAAGTCGCCACGGGCGATTTCTCTGCTAGTTTTTACCTCGTTTTGCCTGACAGGGAAAATAAACCGGAAAAATCTATTCTGGCCGATGTTAACTCTGCGCTCGCCTATTTTCCATCTAATTGAGGCTTTCTTCCTACTAGACATGTGCAATTCGTTTAGCTCCGAATTCGTTTTTTAATTAATTTTAACACATTCGTTAATTCCAAAATTTCCGAATTTCCTAATTTTTTTATTTCAAAAATTTCCGAAAATTCGTAAAAATTCTTAATTTTCAGAAACTGGAAAATTCAAAATTTCGGAAATTGGAAAATTCAAAATTTCGGAAATTGGAAAATTCAAAATTTCGGAAATTGGAAAATTCAAAATTTCGGAAATTGGAAAATTCAAAATTTCGGAAATTGGAAAATTCTAAAGTTCGGAAATTGAAAATTTCTAATGTTCGGAAATTGGAAAATTCTTAAGTTCGGAAATTGGAAAATTCTAAAGTTCGGAAATTGGAAAATTCTAAGTTCGGAAATTGGAAAATTCTAAAGTTCGGAAATTGGAAAATTCTAAAGTTCAGAAATTGGACAATTCTTAAGTTTGGAAATTGGAAAATTCTTAAGTTTGGAAATTGGAAAAATTCTTAAGTTTGGAAATTGGAAAATTCTTAAGTTTGGAAATTGGAAAATTCTAAAGTTCGGAAATTCGACATTTTGGAAATTCTAAAATTTCAGAAATTAAAAAACTCGAATTCAAAATTTCGTAAATTCGGAAGTTCGGAAATTAGAAAATTAAAAATGAGGAGAATTGAAAATTCAATAATTCTGAAATTAGAAAATTCGGAAATTTAAAAATCTGAAAATTCAAAAGAATGAAAATCGGAAAAGTCGAAAATTAGAAAACTCAAAAATCTGAAATAACTAACTAGTAATAACTATTAAATTATAGGTATTGAAATTTCCTTTCAAATTTGGCTGTTTATCAAACAGCCAAATTTGAAAGGAAATTCCAATACCTATAATTTAATAGTTAGTTATTATTTAGAATTTTACTGATTTTCTTTTTTTTCAGATTTAAAAATTTTCGAATTTCCCAATTTCCAAATTTTTGAATTTCCGAATTTTCGATTTTCCGAATTTCTGATTTTCCGATTTTCCGAATTTTCCGAATTTTCGAATTTCCGAATGTTTAAATTTTTGAATTTCCGAATTTTCAAATTTCTGAATTTTCAAATTCAGATTCAGAATTTTTTTTTTTTCAGATTTAAAAATTTTCCGAATTTTCGAATTTCCGAATGTTTAAATTTTTGAATTTCCGAATTTTCAAATTTCTGAATTTTCAAATTTCTGAATTTTCAAATTTCCGAATTTTCAAATTTCCGAAAAAAGCAAAAAAAACAAATGAAACGAAAAAAATGCACTCCTGTGCGTTCGGTGCATGTTCCAGCAGATGGTGTTTAGAGCAGCCCAACAGGTTCAATGGATTGCTCCCGACCCCTTTTGCAAAATCGCACCCCCCCCCCAGTGAACCGCATTGCGCTGCGGGCATCATCATGCGTGGGGGTTGCCATTAATACTTAAGGGTAGAGATAAAGGGGTTGGGAGCCTGGTCCCAGGCCAGGTACTCACCAAGGGACTAGGGGGCAGTTGGACTATCTCGGTACAATACAAAGAAGTTCACATATATGAGCAATTATGTAAAATAAAATAAATTTTTTTATACAAAAGTTTATTGATACACAATACATGACAAAGATGACAATAATAGGTTAAAAAAATAGGTGACGGTCCATGTGTATCACCAAGATAATACTCCCCTGATGGGGAAGATCACAGTGGGATAGTTGGTCACGGACAGTATTTCTACTAGTTTCGCGGACTGAGCCGCTTCATCAGGAGGATATCTGCAATTTAATTAGCACATGATCAAAAACAATGCATTTAACTGCTTGCCGACCAGCCGCCGTCATTCTACTGCCTTCTACATTCTACAATCCTGCGAGCCGTCATAGCTGTACGTCGGCTTGTGGGATCGGGATACCAGTCGCGCGCACGCGCCCGCTGCACTGCGTGGGTGCCGATGCTCGTGGCCGACGGTCGTGATGAAACACACAAATGTTCTGCTCTGTGAGTAATGACAGATCGTGTGTTCCTAATAGCTAGGAACCACGATCCGTCACCTCCTCTAGTCAGTCCCCTCCCCCTTCAGTTAGAAACACGTAGCAGGGAACACAGTTAACCCCTTGATCGCCCCCTAGTGTTTAACCCCTTACCTGCCAGTGACATTTTTACAGTAATCAATGTATTTTTATAGCACTGATCCCTGTACGAATGCCAATGGTCCCAAAAATGTGTCAAAAGTGTCCGATGTGTCCGCCATAATGTCGCAGTCCCGATAAAAAAAATCGCGCTTCACCGCCATTACTAGTAAAAAAAAATCAATATACGCTTATTTCGATTTTTTTTTATTTTTTTTACCAAAAATATGTAGAAGAATACGTATCGGCGTAAACTGAAGAAAAAAATATTTTTTATATATTTTTTGGGGAAATTTATTATAGCAAAGAGTAAAAAATATTGTTTTTTTTTTCTTAAAAAATTGTGCAAAAAAAATAAAAAAATTCCAGTATATATCCCGTAGTTTGTAGACGCTATAACTTTTGCGCAAAACAATCAATATACACTTACTGTATTGGGATTTTTTTTACCAAAAATATGTAGCAGAACACACATTGGCCTAAATTGCCGAAATATGACTTTTTTTTTTTTTTATTGGATGTGTTTTATAGCAGAAAGTATTGTTTCTTTTTGAAAATTGTCGCTCTTTTTTTGTTTATAGCGCAAAAAAAATTAAAACCTCAGAGGCGATCAAATATTAACCAAAAGAAAGCTCTATTTGTGGGGGAAAAAAGGACGTCAATTTTGTTTGGGTGCCACGTCGCACAACCGCGCAATTGTCAGTTAGGCCCCCTTTCACACTTGTGCAACCTCAAAGTCGCGCGATTTTGCCGCTATTTTTGCAGCGATTTCAAGGAATGCCTGTGTAAGTGGCAACAAAATCGGACCAAAGTAGTGCAGGAACTACTTTGAAGTTGGAAGGAATTGAAGTCGTACTAATATGAATGGCTGTCATTGGAAATCACGGGGAACGACTTGTCATGCTACTTTGCAGTCCCAAATCGTGGGACAAGTCGTATAAGTGTGAAAGGGGCCTTGAGGCAACAATCACGTCCGCGAATCGCGGCAAAACCGCGGTAAAGTCGCGCGACTTTGAAGTCGCACAAGTGTGAAAGGGGCCTAAGCGACGCAGTGCTGAATCGCAAAAATGTGCTCTGGTCAGGAAGGGGGGTAAATCCTTCCAGGGGCTGAAGCGGTTAAAGGCTGAGCGATGTCGTCGACCTCGTTTTTTGGATTGCTGGACTTCGTTTCCGCTTTAGCTGTCAAAGGGGAACCCCGCTGACGGCTGAACGAGTCAATTAAATGAAAGAAGGTGGGAGCAGCCTAAGGTTGAGGTTGGAGGGGATCAGCGCAGAGTGGAAACTTGGCGGCAACAGCCGGAGGGGGGGGGGGGGGGTCAGTCGGGCCCAGGTCTCCCTGCTGAGTGGCGGCCCGTCCATAGGGGGCACATGGGCGCCGCTCCCCCCCCCCCCTCCAGGCATTTACAAAAAACTAAATATGTAAAATTTAAAAAATAAAAATAAAAAAAAAGATCCTTAAGACCCCTTTCACACTGGGGCGTTTTCAGGTGCTTTAGCGTTATAAAAAGCGCCTGTAAAGCGCTTGAAAGAAGCCTCATCTGCAATTCCAATGTGAAAACCCAAGTGCTTTAAGAGCCCTTTCACACTGCCAGCGCCCGAAAAAGGCTAGCGGCGCTTTACCAGCGATTTTAGAGCGCTAGTGGGGCACTTTTAACCCCTGCTAGTGGCCAAATAAGGGGTTAAAATCGCCCACAAAGCGCTGATGCCAAAAGCGCTTTGCAGGCGCTTTTCAGGCGTTTTTGCAGGCGCTTCCCATTGAAATCAATAGGAAGCGCCTGCAAAAACACCTGAAAAGGGGCGCTTTAGGAGCCGTGTATAGGCATCTAAGAGCCCTTTTCACACTGCCAGCGGCCGAAAAACGCTCGTAAAGCGCCGCTGCCAAAAGCGCGTTGCAGGCGCTTTTCAGGCGTTTTTGCAGGCGCTTCCCATTGATTTCAATGGGAAGGGGCGCTTTAGGAGCCGTGTATTCACCGCTCCAAAAGCGCTGCAAAGAAGCTGCTTGCAGGACTTTTTTTGACACCCCGCCAGCGCAGCGCCTCAGTGTGAAAGCACTCAGGCTTTCACATTGGGATTGCAGTTGCGGCTTCTTTCAGGCGCTTTACAGGCGCTTATTTTAACGCTAAGGCGCCTGAAAAACGGCTGAAAAACGCCCCAGTGTGAAAGGGGTCTAAGTGCACTGTGTTCGGGCGCCGGACACAGTGCGGTGGGTCCTGTGCCCGGTATGGCAGTACCGCCCTAAACCCCCCTATCAGCCGCCCTGGTAATCCTTATAGAGAGCCATCCGCGGAGTCTCCACTTTCTGGGATATTAAGAATTGTGGCCCCTCCCTCTGCGGATTGTATATCTTCCAATCTCCCATCGGATGGATCTGTACAAGGATCTCGGGGTAGATTAGAATTTCCGGCTCTTTCTTGCTGCATGAAGATTAAGAAGCACAATATTATCTTTCCATATTACATTCATTTTCCGATGACTCGAATGCACCACTTTTTTTTTTTTTTTCCTTCACCTTCTCCTGATGTATTTATCGGCGTAATTTATGTTTTCGCTGAGTGCGGAGCTCAGATACGCTCGCATTTCCCCATAAATCTAAAGTTACGGCAGAGAAGAGCGACGCAGTTACTCGGCGAGCGGTCGGGAGAGAGAGAGCCGGTCGCTTCTGGCATTTCGCAAGTCTCCATCTGCCGCTTTCGGGGGGCCCCTCCGTGGTGACACCGCGAAGGTTGACGCGGCGTGCCGCGAGGGGAATTTATGGCGGGAGTTAAGTAACGTGACAGCGCAAGCTTATTTATGGCCGTTATATTTACGAGATGAGCAGCATATGGATTGCGGCGCTCGTAATGAAACCACAACGAGAACGTCGCGCTGTTAACCGATTCTGGCCCACGCCGGGTCTGTTGGATGAATCGCAGCGAAAGATCAGTGGTGGTTTTATTGTGATCGGTGATGGGCATCGCCCGGGGTTTTGCCACTTTGGGGAGCAAGCGTTGATATAATAATGGCGCTAGTGTGGTAAAAGGTTGCGTCACCACGCCACAGTTGCGTACATTGCACGTGGTTACAGGCCGGTCTCAGTGCCACCTCATTTACTTAAATGGCAGTGCCGCCTGCCAAACCCGATGGGGATAGATCCCTTATGTTAGAGTCCCCAGAGTTCTCCCTTACATCAGAGTTCTCAGTGTTCCACCTTAAAACAGGGTTCCAAGAGCATTCCTTATGTCAGAGTCCCCAGAGTTCTCCCCCACATCAGAGTCTGCAGAGTCCCCCCTTACAGTGAAAGGGAACTCTGCGAGTTCAGATGTAAAAGGGGAACTCTGTGAACTCTGATGTAAAGGGCAACTCTGTGGACTCTGATGTAAAGGGCAACTCTGTGAACTCTGATGTAAAGGGCAACTCTGTGGACTCTGATGTAAAGGGCAACTCTGTGGACTCTGATGTAAAGGGCAACTCTGTGGACTCTGATGTAAAGGGCAACTCTGTGGACTCTGATGTAAAGGGCAACTCTGTGGACTCTGATGTAAAGGGCAACTCTGTGGACTCTGATGTAAAGGGCAACTCTGTGGACTCTGATGTAAAGGGCAACTCTGTGGACTCTGATGTAAAGGGCAACTCTGTGGACTCTGATGTAAAGGGCAACTCTGTGGACTCTGATGTAAAGGGCAACTCTGTGGACTTTGATGTAAAGGGCGAACTCTGTGGACTCTTATATGAAGGGCGAACTCTGTGGACTCTGATGTAAAGGGGGAACTCTGTGGACTCTGATGTAAAAGGGGAACTCTGTGGACTCTGATGTAAAAGGGGAACTCTGTGGACTCTGATGTAAAAGGGGAACTCTGTGGACTCTGATGTAAAGGGGGAACTCTGTGGACTCTGATGTAAAAGGGGAACTCTGTGGACTCTGATGTAAAGGGCAACTCTGTGGACTCTGATTTAAAGGGCAACTCTGTGGACTCTGATTTAAAGGGCAACTCTGTGGACTATGATGTAAAGGGGGAACTCTGTGGACTTTGATGTAAAGGGCGAACTTTGTGGACTCTTATATAAAGGGCGAACTCTGTGGACTCTGATGTAAAGGGGAACTCTGTGGACTTTGATGTAAAGGGTGAACTCTGTGGACTCTGATGTAAAGTGGAACTCTGTGGACTCTGATGTAAAAGGCAACTCTGTGGACTTTGATGTAAATGGCAACTCTGTGGACTCTGATTTAAAGGGGGAACTCTGTGGACTCTGATGTAAAGGGGAACTCTGATGTAAAGGTGAACACTGTGGACTTTAATGTAAAGGGCGAACTCTGTGGACTCTGATGTAAAGGGGAACTCTGTGGACTCTGATGTAAAGGGGAACTCTGTGGACTCTGATGTAAAGGGGAACTCTGTGGACTCTGATGTAAAGGGGAACTCTGTGGACTCTGATGTAAAGGGGAACTCTGTGGACTCTGATGTAAAGGGGAACTCTTGTTATTAACTTCATATGATTAAAAATGTCATTTATTAGCAAAATATATGTATAAAAATAAAATTTCTGTGTGCCGCTTGTGTTCGGGTTTGACCCTCGTTCAAAACGATCGTCTTATTGATTCCATTACCGATTCCGGGCATCCCATAATTTCCCTTACCCAATCCAAGTTCAAAACCCCTCAATAAAATACAAAACAAAGATACGGACTGTTCATTGTCTGAAGAGTGATTGGGAAGTGAATGCCGGGCTGGGTAGGGTGGCAGGTGAACCACAACACCCAGCAGCCCCTCCAGGAGCACCGCTACACATGCATGAGAAACCTGAAAAAAAATGCATGGGGGTCCCATTAAGAAATAATGAGACAGCTGCGCATCTGCTACAGGGCAACGCGTTTCAATGCGTGTCGCAGTAATGTGAGCCTTAGAAAGTATAAAGAATCTCTATCTAAAAAATAAAAAGAACATTATTTGGCACAATGTTACTTTCCACAATTCACCAAACAAAACAATCAGGAAGAATGTTTCCTCTTCTTGTTTCTTCGGATCGCGGTCGGTCGCCATGGTAACGGGGAGGTCGGTTGATTCTTAAATATTTTGTTTGTTGGGCGACCAAAACAACCACTTCAGGCGGCAAATCACCACCAGGAGACGCTTCTCTTATCAGGCCCCGTTCACACCCGGTGATCTGTGATTGGTGGACGCAATTGCCGCAAAAAAAAAGACGAAACGCGCATCTGGATGCTATTAATTTTAAATGGCATCCCAAACTCGGTGCGTTTTTTTTGGGCACGATTGTCGGGCGTCAGGATCCCGCTGCAATCGCGGCAAAGCGTGTCTTTAAAAATCGCGTGAAGCTTATCGCCCCCCAAAAAAGGGGCAGGAGCTTCTTTTGGGGGCGACGGGCACGCATCGGACAGCCCAGTGAAGTGAACGAAGCCGCGCGATGAGTGACACGCGGGAACGCGTAAAAACGCACACAGGCGCACTTAGTCACCCCTGTAGGTGTGAACGACCCCCCCTTTGCTTTCAGTAATAGTTCCCCCCAGCAACAATAGATCCCCCACAACAAAGTACCCCCCAACAATACATCCACCCCAGCATTAGTAGACCCCCGCTGGCAACAATAGATCTCCCAGCAGCCAACAACAATAGACCTCTCCCTCAGCAGTAGACCCCCCCAGCAGCAATTGAAGCCCCCCTACCCCAGCAACAATAGATCCTCCAGCAACCGGCAACAATAAAGCACTCCCTCAAAAGTAGATTCCTTGCAGCAACAATTGAACCCCCCTACCCCAGCAACAATGGATCCTTCAGCAGCCAGCATCAATAGACCATTCAGCAGCCAACAACAATAGACCCCTTCCTCAACAGTAGATCCCCCCAAGCAGCAATTGAACCCCCCTTCCCCCAGCAAGAATAGATCCTCCAGCAGCTAGCAACAATAAACCACTCCCTCAACAGTAGATCCCCCCCCAAGCAGCAATTGAACCCCCCTACCCCAGCAACAATAGATCTTCCAGCAGCCAGCATCAATAGACCCTTTAGCAGCCAACAAAAATAGACCCCTCCCCAACAGTAGAACCCTCCCAGCAACAATTTACCCTCCCCTAAAGCAACAATAGATCCAGCAGCTAGCATCAATAGACTCTCCAGCAGCCAACAACAATCCACCCATCCCTCAACAGTAGATCCCCCAGCAGCAACTGAACCCCCCTACCCCAGCAACAATAGATCTTCCAGCAGCCAGCATCAGTAGACCCTTTAGCAGCCAACAACAGTAGAACCCTTCCAGCAACAATGTATCCTCCCCGCAAGCAACAATAGACCCTCCAGCAGCCAACAAGAATAGACCCCTCCCTCAACACTAAATCCCCCCATCAACAATTGAGACCCCCACAGCAACAATAGATCCTCCAGCAGCCAGCATCAATAGACCATTTAGCAGCCAACAACAATAGACCCCCTCTCCAACAGTAGAACCCTCCCAGCAACAATTTACCCTCCCCTAAAGCAACAATAGATCCTCCAGCAGGCAGCATCAATACTCTCTCCAGCAGCCAACAACAATAGACCCCTCCCTCAACAGTAGATCCCCCCAGCAGCAACTGAACCCCCCTACCCCAGCAACAATAGACACCTCCCTCAACAGTAGATCCCCCCAGCAGCAACTGAACCCCCCTACCCCAGCAACAATAGATCTTCCAGCAGCCAGCATCAGTAGACCCTTTAGCAGCCAACAACAGTAGAACCCTTCCAGCAACAATGTATCCTCCCCGCAAGCAACAATAGACCCTCCAGCAGCCAACAAGAATAGACCCCTCCCTCAACACTAAATCCCCCCATCAACAATTGAGACCCCCACAGCAACAATAGATCCTCCAGCAGCCAGCATCAATAGACCATTTAGCAGCCAACAACAATAGACCCCCTCTCCAACAGTAGAACCCTCCCAGCAACAATTTACCCTCCCCTAAAGCAACAATAGATCCTCCAGCAGGCAGCATCAATACTCTCTCCAGCAGCCAACAACAATAGACCCCTCCCTCAACAGTAGATCCCCCCAGCAGCAACTGAACCCCCCTACCCCAGCAACAATAGACACCTCCCTCAACAGTAGATCCCCCCAGCAGCAACTGAACCCCCCTACCCCAGCAACAATAGACACCTCCCTCAACAGTATATTCCTCCTAGCAGATTCCTACCCCAGCAACAATAGATCCTTCAGCAACTAATTTTTTCGTTCAATCCATTCGAAGCACGTTAAGCAGCGCCATTGTAAGAGACACGGAAAATTACCAATTCAACAAAAAAAAAAGTTACGCATGTCCCCATTTTTTCGTTCATTTTGATTTTCGTTGTTCCTGTTTTCGTTTTTCGGATTTTCTTCTTTCGTAGTTTCGTTGTTTCTAATTTGTTTTTTTCGGATTTTCGTTGTTTATCGGATTCGTTCGATTCGAACATTCCTTATTCGTTAAAATTTTTAGCGAATCGTTCGTTCATTCGTGCGATAACGAATGAACGAATAGAACGAATTTTAACGAAAAACGAAAAATCTCTGTATCTCTGATTGCCTGGGGGCCCCATAATCTCCTATTGCCCAGGGGCCCCATGATCTCCTATTGCCTGGGGGCCCCATAATCTCCTATTGCCCGGGGGCCCCATAATCTCCTATTGCCCGGGGGCCCCATGATCTCCTATTGCCCGGGGGCCCCATGATCTCCTATTGCCCGGGGGCCCCATGATCTCCTATTGCCTGGGGGCCCCATAATCTCCTATTGCCCGGGGGCCCCATGAGTTGTCAGCCCGCCCCTGGTCACCGGATAATCCTTCGATGTCTTTTTCTCGCACTGTTTTGCAGGTTGCATACAATGATCCCCACACAGAGCTCCGCAGATCGGGAACACAATGGGCGCACAGAGGAGCAGGAGGGAAGGCGAGAAGCACCCCTCGTCCTCCTCCGGATTCCTGACCCCGCCGATCTTTGTATCCAGTGTCACCCGTAGGAGAAAAGAGAGTTGTGTGAACGGGTTGTGTGCGCAGCTCCTAACAAACCCCTATTGTTCCCCGATTCCCCCCCCCCCCCCCCCCCCCCCATTGGCACGGCCTGGCCTCTATGGCTTCTCCCTGTCCCTCGCCCACACTGCCCCACCACCGGAAAACACGGCCGGGATCAACGTCATCGCGCCCCGCCAGAGTGCCCAGGAAATACTCAGCACGGCATGAGCCGACCACATACGTGTTTTCATGTTTGTTACATTGTTACTTAAGTCAGCCGCCTATGGAGCTCCGTGGTTGTTACTTTTCAGATATTTTATTTTATTTGAAAGGAAGAAAGGCACATGAATTATACGGGTTCTGAAGGCTGATTAGGAGATAATCTGAACTGCAGATAAAGCACCAACTGAGTTTAATTGCCCCCTTAACCACTTTCAGCCCCGGACCAATTTTCAGCCAAAGGACCAGGCCCCTTTTTGCGATTCGGCACTGCGTCGCTTTAACTGACAATTGCGCAGTCGTGCGACGTGGCTCCCAAACAAAATCGACGTCCTTTTTTCCCCACAAATAGAGATTTCTTTTGGTGGTATTTGATCGCCCCTGCGGTTTTTATTTTTTGCGCTATAAACAAAAAAGAGCGACAACTTTGAAAAAAAAACACAATATTTTTTATTTTTTGCTATAATAAATATCCTCCAAAAATATATAAAAAAACATTTTTTTCCTCAGTTTAGGCCGATACGTATTCTTCTACATATTTTTGGTAAAAAAAATCGCAATAAGCGATTATTGATTGCTTTGCGCAGAAGTTAGAGCATTTACAAAATAGGGGATAGTTTTATAGCATTTTTATTAATCATTTTTTTTTTATTAGTAATGGCGGCGATCAGCGATTTTTATTGTGACTGCGACATTATGGCGGACACATCGGACATTTTTGACACATTTTTGGGACCATTGTCATTTATACAGCAATCAATGCTATTTAAATGCACTGATTCCTGTGTAAATGACACTGGCGGTGAAGGGGTTAACCAGGGGGTGGCAGTGTAGGGGTTAAGTATGCCTAGAGGTGTGTTACTGTCTTACTGTGGGGGGGCGTGGCTGTCAGCTAGTGAATGCTGATCTCTGCTCCAATCACAGGGAGCAGAGATCGGCGTCACTAGTTGCTAGGCAGAACTGGGAGATGCTGTGTACTTCCGCATCTCCCCGTTCAGCCTTCCCGTGAGACAATCGCGGGTGTCCCCGCGGCAATCGAGTCCGCGGGACCCGCGACCGGCCTCACGGGGGTCCCGACCGGCGCGGGAGCACACCGCTCCCGGCGCGCTCCCGATGGCACGGACGGCTTAAAGGAGGGACTTATATATACGCCCTCCTGCCTGTCCGTGCCATTCTGCCGACGTATATCTGTGTGCGCCGGTCGGGAACCGGTTAATCAGCCTCAGAACCTGTGTAATTAATATGTGTTCGGGTTCAACCGCTTTCCGACCAGCGCACGCTGATGTACGTCGGCAGAATGGCGCTAGTAGGCAAAAGGGGCCAACAATCTGATCGTGTGCTCGAGGCTTTAAGGCTTTTAGCATACCGAGACATTTTGGACAATTTCATGCTCCCAACTCTGGGAAGAGTTTGGGGGACGGCCCCTTCCTGTTCCAACATGACTGCGCACTCAAAGCAAGGTCTATTGTCCATAATATCTTGGTATGATGACACCTTGAGGAGTTCCCTTCACTGGAACTAGGAGGCCAAACCCAACCCCTGAAAAACAACCCCCCACACCATAATCCCCCCTCCACCAAATGATTTGGACCAGTGCACAAAGCAAGGTCCATAAAGACATGGATGAGCGAGTTTGAGGTGGGGGAACTTGACCGGCCTGCACAGAGTCCTGACCTCAACCTGATAGAACACCTTTTGGGATAAATCAGAGAGTAAACTGCGAGCCAGGACTTCTCGTCCAACATCAGAGCCTGACCTCACAAATGCGCTTCTGGGAGAACGGTCAAACATTCCCATAGACACACTCCTAAACCTTGTGGACGGCCTTCCCAGAAGAGTTGAAGCTGTTATAGCTGCAAAGGGAGGGCCAACTCAATATTGAACCCTACGGACTAATGCCCCCGTAAACCTGTCGGACATCCCGACCACAAAATCCGTCTGATTTTTTCCGACGGATTTTGGCATCGGAATTCTCTACACACGATCGGAAAAAGTCCGATCGGATTTTGTTGTCCGAAAATTTTAGGTCCTGCTCTCAAACTTTTTCCGTCGGAAAGTCCGATAGAAAAAGTCCGCTAGAGGCCACACACGACCGGATATTCCGACAACATAATCCGATCAGACTTTTTCCGTCGGAATTTCCGACCGTGTGTACGGGGCATAGGACTGGGGTGCCATTAAAATTCATGTGCGTGTAAAGGCAGGTGTCCCAATACTTTTGGTAATATAGTGTGTGTATATAACTGTTTTTTTTTTTTTTATTTGGGATATATATACCGTATATACTCGAGTATAAGCCGAGTTTTTCAGCACATTTTTTTGTGCTGAAAGTGCCCCCCTCTCGGCTTATACTGAATCAAGCACTTTTCTGCAGCAGAGAATGACATTTTCCGATATATATGTATATATGACATTGCTGCAGATGGACACAGTTGACCGAATTGGGGCCTCGTATCTCGGGGGTCACTTGGTGATAGAAACCCCAAATTTGGTGTGCAAACCCAGTGGAAATAGAACTACAACATATCTAATGGAGTTCCCAGCACCAAGTGGCCCCGAGATATAGTGGCCCCAAAGTCGGGTCGGAAAATGTCATTCTCTGCTGCAGAAAAGTGCTTGACATTTTCCGAACCGATTTTGGGGCCCCGTATCTCGGGGCCACTTGGTGCTAGGAACCCCATT